>CM051029.1:10643714-10878714 GCA_027627225.1 Congeria kusceri | reverse complement strand
AGAGAATTAATATCGAAGCATTTGTAAATACGATGATCTTGTTGTTATAAATAGTTGGCAAATCTATATCATTTTAAAACATAAACAGTGGTCATCGATGACACTTTTGCGGGCGCGTGTGTTCGAATCCTGCTGGAAATCGTGTACCTCAAATTTTCATTTTGCCTTTGTATATATTTTGCTTAACGTTTCCATCAATCTGTTATTGCTACTAGATACATATATATTCGAGAAAAATGCGAATATGTCTTGTTTTCATGTGTCTATATAGCCATTTAAGATAAGTATTCTTACAAAGCAGAATAGTGATGGTTTGAGTGTAGTCTTACGGCTCTTAGGTGGCGAGTTTGCATTTTGTATTATATTATTTATACTTTATTTATATTAGTATATACGACCATTTTTGCATAGACATATTCATTTGCTGCCTGGACAGGCTTTTCCAGGACGGCACTTTCCGCTTTTATGGTATTTTCTGTTTCAATGAAGTCTCTTCTAAACATAAATCCACTGGAGGCGGAAAGTGCCGTCCCTGATCAGCCTGTGCGGATTGCACAGGTTGGTCCGGGACGACATTTTACGCACATGAATTAAGCCCGGTTTTCTCACGACACGCCTCAATTATTTGTTACAGTAATGCGTTAAACAAATGAAAAAAAAAGACAATACGATCATGATTTTAAATCAACAAAAATACAGGACGAAGAATGATTTCAATAAACAAAAGCGTATCCCTTGTTGACATAGAAACGAATACAAAATGGCACATAAACGAACCAATTATATTGGGTATAAATTTAATATAAAGTATTTTATATATGTTCTTAGCTGTCAAAGTGTTTATGCATTTGCAAGCTTGTTTGCAATCCGTCTACGGGTTTTATTTATTGGTGTTGATGTGATAACGTTTCGGCGAGGCTATGGCTGTTAATTGTATGCAAGTATGCATTTGCAAATATACTTGACACGAATTTGCAAACATGCTTTCACGCTAGGGTACCTTTAATTGTGAAATATGCATCAATATCAACGAGTACATACGTAGTTGAGAAACATCGCTGGCAAATTATGAATCCAGTACAAAGAACGATCTTAAATCATCTAATAGATCGATTGTTAATACGTATAATTTAATTTGGCACACCGAAGTACCGGTAAACAGCGTCGATTAATTATCTATCAAATTACATTGCAATACATCTTTTATTCGTCGCATATTCGCCAACACAAACTTTTTTGAGTGTGTGTTTAGATTATATTATTCAGAAATTATAAAACTCTTGTGTCAACTACCAATGTCCTGGTCATGAATTAGCTCGCATGACTAGAAACAACGAACGATGCAAACGTGGGTATACATCGTTGTCAATTATATTGCGAATTAAAACTACATTGTAAACGAGTGTCTTAATTTTTAATATTTGTTTTATATTTATACAAAACAGCATTTAAGAAGCACAGCCAATTTAATCAATAGCATGCATCATCGTATTATTTCCATTCCATACTTTTTAATCAGTTACTTACAGTTATGTATAATAAATATAATATGGACTACACTACCAAAAATAGTATTGAGACAGATGCAAGCTTTATTGCCACTTCTTATGTATACAAAGGGGTATTCTAACAATTTATTAGCATAAAGTGTTTATTCAACGTCGGCAAGTTTGTTTGTGTGTTTGCATGAAGGTTTATATATTAGGCACAGAGCGATACAAAGCCAAGTGGGATGAGGTTAATATTCAAACTAACGTTATGTAGCTGTGTTATATAATATCAATTAAACATAATTGCTGTACGTAACATAATGCTACATGGTTGAATACACATAAAACCTTATATTTCGTGCCGTTTTAAAATGAAATGTTTATACAAGACATGCATAATGCTTCTGCTAGAGAGTGAGTAAGTTAATAACTGAATAAGTGAGTGAGTGAGTGAATAAACGGGTGTGGTACCGAGCGAACGACCTAAACAATAAATAAATGTGCTTTAACGTTGATTTTTATGATGATATTGGGCATACTAATGTTTAATTGGCATTTGCAGCAACGTGAAAGCAATCCAGTATTACGACAATAAATACAGTACTCGTGTACTAATCGATTTAGTTTTTCTCGCATGTGCACACGTATAATAAGATGTACACAACCGAAAGTGCAAAGGATGACAATTATAAGAGTTTAGATAAACTCAATGTTTTGTGTGATATGATATATAATTGTTAAATTGTTGTTTGTAGAAAATATAAACCAATGTAAATACCTAGTAGTAAATCCGCGACACAGATCAATACACATCAGAGGTGAAGCATGCTTGGTTTACTGCGTTTACGAGCACAATGATTATATGCTATTGGCATGCTGAACTACACACATGTGTCAATCTTTATCACTATTATTTGGCATACTATTTGAATGCAGATCATGGGTACATGTTATCAAAGCACTAATAACACAATCATTAAACTTTAACATTTACTCATTTGACACGGCATTACTATGTCATACACAACTATAATCTGGTTGCAATGGCGATTAATAAAGTAAGTCGAATATATATATATGGCAGTAATTATTGTTTACGCAGATTTGATTAAAAGTAAGCATACAACAACCGATTACATACCATGACACGGATCTTAAAACCATGCAAACAAGCCTATATCACATTACGCGCATATCACACGTTTAACAAACGAAAAGAGTTCAGTTGCATTTACTTTAGTAACATGCATATTATTACATCCCTTGATATGATTGAAATTTAGTGACAATTTCTGAATAGTAGAACACACTGTGTGAACTATTAAATATACTTCAGACTTTGTTTCACTTACATCCGGGTACATCTTAGCTACATTGAACCTGTATCACGTGATACCGCCTTTGGTATTGCCCTTATATGGTAAATCTGACAGTGAGGGGACTTCTGTATCTTGCGTACTAACAACTCCATTCCGTGCAACTAATATTTCCTATAATTGGTATTATTCAATTTTTGAAATCGCTTTACTCGTACAAAAATGATGTCAACATAAAAGGTCGAATATGATGTATTACTAATGTCTCCATTTGTCAATGCCTTTTATTGTGTTAGTATCAGTATATCTCGTATAGACATGGCGTATATAGGTGAATATAAATAATGTCTGAATACCATAACATAGGACACTTAGTGGTTGGTGTTGTCCGTTTTGTTATGTCTTTTGCAATTGTGCTATTGGCCACTTGCTTGACATAAATGATCGCATGACGCAAATAATGTTGCTGTTGTTTCATTCCTTTTTCATACATCTGGAGTTTCATATTTTAATATTTTATTACTTACAACTTCTCTTACACGTAATTATTTTGGATTAAATAATGATTTCTTATCAAGCCATTTCATTTCCAGTTTGTCTATGCAACATAAAGCTGCGTCCCGGTAGATTGCGGGCAAATGTATTATTTCACAAATATTTGCGCGCAGATAAAAGCTTGTATTGATTTACATAATTATTGATTTTTTAAACAGGCTTGCAAGATTGTTTTTTTCATTTACAAGCTTTAGATCCGCTGTATTGATAAACCGTTCTTACAATCGTATTAAACTATTGTCTTGCTGCACTGAGGAACATTGCACACATATAATCTTTAAAATTATTCGTCCGAAATGTTTTGAAAATAGTTTTACAAATAATGAATATAGCAAATTTGCATCAGAGAAGTTTAAAAGCAGTTCATTCAAAACTATTGTCATACAGAGATGGTAGATTTTGCTAATACTCCTAATACATAATACATGAAAAATAATGTCATACATTAGGTAATGGAAAGCGCAGTATTAGAATACGCATTCAATTACATTCATTGTATTGATAGCACTGTAATAATGTGCACAGTAACTATTGTGCATGCGGTATGTCAGCAGTGTGTTATTTCAATTTGCATAAATGTGTGTTCTGCTTAAGTGTTCAGTGCATTGCAGTTTACAACATTTATTTCGTTTTAAATTAATGTTATTAAACTTCCGCATTCATCCGTTATAAAGTATGTTCGCAAATGTTTCTTGGTGTCATTATTATTATTCAATTTAATCATGGCCGCCTGAAATATAAGCAAGATCAAATCCTAAACTGTAAAAAAGTATTTGTTTAAATTTATTTAAGCCATCACACTGAACTCGCTATTCCGAACTCACATTTAACGATGTGCATTCATATTTTCCATTGTGAATGTGATTAATGTGTTGATTTACAATATATAGCATCTGTCGTTGTTGATATGTGTTCAATAGGCGATCCGGAACATACGTCTGAAGACCTTTCCGCAATACAACTTGGCACAGAATGGTTTTGTGCAATAAAGGCACAATTACAGGTAAGCAGATGCACTATTATTAATTAAAGATATTCATGTTGCAATGTGTATGCTCGAAATAATATCAAAATCTGGTTGCGTACTGAGTTTAAGTTGGATTATAGCTCGGAAATATTAACCTGACACTGACCTTCATGCAAGCATACATGCCAAGTCCCTTACCCTGAAAATAAAACATGTTTTATGTCATGAAATCCTATTGGATCGATGTATTCCACTAAAGATACAGTTATGACATCAATAATAACTGGAAACACGTGCACGAACAAAACTAACAATTAATATAGGATATATTTAAAGCGTGTATTGTGCAAATCACGAGTACACGAATGTCAGGATAATGTGTCTGAGCTATACTCAAGTATATTTCATCATTTTTACAGAACGTCAAATTATGTCGTCTTGAATGCTCAGTGGTGTCAGTCAAATTATGTTCTTGCGGTAAAGACGTAGCAACCATTTAATTAATAGTTCTGTATTTTTGTCATACGACCTTGTTTGGATGCACAGATACATATCTACGAAATCTCAATTAACATGGTGTAAATCAGCACTTAGACTCATTACTGGTGGAGTGAAATTATGAGTACTTGTGATATGTAGAGTGTTTGTGAGCAACTGTTCATTTGATTATATTTGAAGAAAAAATGAACGAAATGTTTTCGATTTAATCAAATATGTATTTAACATGAATGTACAAATTGACATCTTGATTTCATACAGCATTTATTATCACATAAAATACAATATTTAAGGGAAAATGAATCCGAATCGATCAATTGTAACATATGACTTTAACCCGACCATTCAGTTAGGCTTTGTATAAAATGTAATGTTTTACAAGTAATGTATTATATATTACTTAAAACATCTGATACAAAACATTTGCCTACACATACATGTGTTGATTTATTTCCTGTCTTTTAGTATACAGGCAGCAGTATCGAATCGTTAATAAAACATTTACAGTGCAGAAAGCTTCATATTAACGTATTCCCTATCGTCGTCTGCTGACACGATTTGTACTGCCATCTCAGGTTGAGTGTCTGACAAAGTGTTAATGGCTCGCCGAGTGTCATCAGAGTAAAGAGTCACATATTCACGGACATCTAATTCTTTAAGTGTCTCATAATTATTTCCAGAACGGGTAGCTGGAGCATCTGCCATAAAACGATACAACAGTGAACCTTTTTGACGAGGATTGGTATTCAGACAGTAGCGCTGAGACATTTTACTTATTTAATAATGGGTAAATGAATCAAGCGTTAAAGATTAAACATGCCTGTGTCCATCCAAACATATGAAAACACGCCTATTAACGTAGTGGGCTTACTGACTTTAAAATTAATAACGGCAACTATTGTCATTACCGAATACGTAGGTTGAATAACTTCCGTCTGTGTTTGAGAAGTTGCTAGTTTGCCTGAATATAAAACAAACATAATGATTTGGAAATATTTGCAATATGCGTTACTTATTAACTCGTGTTGAGACGAGTGGTTCTTATAGCCATTATCTTTATATGCGTAGACTAAGACAAACCCACCAATGTATCAGATTACCCGATTTATATGGTTTCTACACATATATAGTAATGTCGGTCATACAATGTCTTACATTTCCATCACGAGATCTTCATATTGGCCTGGTATTTCGTATTTTATGGCTGCGTTCTGGCCTGCAATAGCTAACGATATCATGATTTTTTATACAAACTAATCTCATTCATAACGGTTGGGTATTATGCATCATGTAATGTTTGCGCGTGACTCTTGCATGAACATATTTTAAAATCTATAAACATGCTCTAGTAGAAATACATAAATAAATGTGCAAAATATCAGGATTAAAAGTTTATACTTTGGACCGAGTCTGGCTGTGGTACTTATTTCACTGCATGACTTTCGGATGTTTGGATATTGGTTCTGCTTAAGTGTTCAGTGCATTGTAGTTTACAACATTTATTTCGTTTTAAATTAATAGACTATTGAAACTTATAATATAACATTTTAATGACTGGTTGCAATGAATAAAGCACTACTTTTTATAATGAATTAACTAATCAATACCTACCTATATTTTCGTATGTTCCGCCTACATGAGTTATTGACCTTCAACATATATTTAATACATGAAATACAACTAATAAATACATTGCACTATCAAAGTATAACAAACACAATAATGCAAAATAAACAAATACATTCCATAGAACAGCCTCACAACTAGCATCTGCTTTAATAAAGTAAACATGAATCAACCATTCATATATTTTTGTTAATAAACTAAAAATCACTTTTTTTTTAAACTTCACACTAGGCAATCATACGATTTAAACCAAATGCTAAATGAGTCATACCTTCTCGTAAGTTTTTGTTTTGCATCAGATGCTTGCAATGCTAAAAACACAAAATAAAAAAACAACATGTAAATGCAAAGTACATTAGACTAAGTAAATAAAACAAAAAAAGAGACTGTCGTAGTATATTGAGCAGCGTACATTGTGTTTAATGAAATTATTATTTTACATGTTTTATTATATAAAAGTAATACGTATTGCTAAACAATAAGGTAAAGTTATATACGTTTAATAACATAGATTTACCTCTTGTTCTGTATCTACATATAACAACTATAACGGCGACAATTATACCAACTCCTGCAGCAGCACCTATTGCACCACCAATAGCAGGTTTAGCAGGGGCAGACGAGCCCGTGTCAACTATAATAACAAAAATACATTTGAACTATGGAACACAATACAGATCACAGTACACGTTACGTACTCAAGTGCCGATCATCAGACTACAGTTGATGTAAATAGTTTCACCAGTCAAAATTACCTGCATCCACAAGAGTAGTTTCTGTTAATTCCTTTGTCCAATCAGATCTGCCTATTTTGTTCTCCGCAAGCATTTTGATTTGGTATGTCGTTTCTGGTTTTAATCCTTCAATGGTCCAGGTATAATTTATAACAGAACTTGCCACGTAGATATCTCTCCATCTTTCAATATCAGCTTCTTTGTATCGAATAGTAAAGTTCTGATCCTGGTCGCCATTAAATCCAGGAACCCATGTAATAACAATGTCCGATTTTCCTACTCGGTCAATTAGCAAGTCCTTCGGAACATATGGTTTGGCTAAAATAATTGTACTCGTATAATTTATAAAACTTATGTATATACATACGCGATTATTATTGTGAATCTACTAACTTAATCAATATTTAATTGTAGTTAAGTGTTACTATGTGTTGTGTTACAACATAATAAAAAAAAAAATAATCAAATTCAACGTTGTTATAGATACATACACTGTGCGTGTAAGGTAAACACTTGCGCTACTGAACGAAATGTGTTAGAAATGATCACCAAGTAGTCTGTATAATCTCCAACCTGCACACGGAAAATCTTCAGTTGAGTCTGCATTTTGTCATCAGAGGTATTAATCAGAAAGTTGTTGGAGTCACTGGACACACCTTTCCATCCATCATCTACACGTTTGTACCAAATTAAGTCTGAAGATTGTGGCTCAGGATAGGCCATGATTGTGAAGGTAAACACTGCCGAGTCGTTAGGAGCTCTGTACTGTTCTGTGATAGGAGGTGAAAAGGGCGATGCTCTTGGTGCACCTGTACAAGAACACAGTTGTATTGTATGCACTATAAAATATGTATAGCCGATATATTTACTCGTTACTAAGTACGGTATGATAAACATATGTACCTCATAACTTACAGTTAACGAGTAGAGCCAGTGACTGTTTTAGTTGTCCTTGGTTAAAACGGTTGTTAGCGAGGCATTTATAGCTTCCGGCATCATATTCACATCTTGCTCGATGTATGTATGATTTGGCTTTATGTGCTTCAGTCTCAACAAGGATTGTTTCATTTCCACGAGTCGCATTGACGATACGAACAGAAGGTTGAGGGTCACCATCGGCATCACATACCAGTTCTGATGTTTCGCCTTGGTCAACAGTGATGTTAGTGCTTGATTCATGTGCTTTGAATGCCCGTATATATGACACGTCTGGAAGAAAACTTGCTTGTGAAATATATATTTGAACACCAATATATCACTACAAACTTTTTGAATAAAGTGGATATTGTATCATACACAACAAGAACTATTTAGGCAAATGTGGTAGAAATAACGGATTATTAATTACAGTTAATTGTGGTTAATATCGCTTTGGTCAATTATACATTAATTTTCCAAAAGTTAAGAAGGCTGGGACAAAAAGCAAAACACGGAGTGGCGAATAAGCATGATAATAAAAACCTATTGCATCGTGCAAGTTATTTGCAATAGAAACATTATACACCCATTCTCTAACGTTTTACTCACCACTTCTACAAACGCCGGAATGGTTTTAACTTAGGTACGTGTTTGTCTTGATAATTAAGCAACTTTATATGCGTGATGTCAACAGAATGAATGTTATTTCCATATAATTGTCTAATAAAAATAACATCAGTTAAATATAAACGTAGCAATTATTTAACTTACATTCAACATTTATATAGAATGTCGATTGACTAAATCAATACACAACTTCATTTTCAATAGGCTGCATTATGTTTGATGCATTACATTGGTATTCTCTTCGTCGGTCAATCCAATATTGCTGATTGTTAGTGTTTGTTCTGTACCCACCACTGTACTCGTGTCTTTCCTTATCCATGTAAAGGTCAAGGCTGGTGGATTACCAACATTTGTTAAGGTGCATGTAACCGTTAGAGACGTGTTGAGTAGAGCGCTTTGGTTCTGCAAACGTTCAACAGTCGGTGGGTCTGTAGCATCAATTAATCGTATCATACATTTGTAAAACTAAGCAATTTATATTTAGGTATACATGCAGTTATTTATGGAAACCATTTTTATGTTATGAATATTCGAATGTAATACAATCGCAAGAAGGAAATCAATAAAAATTGGTATTCATATTCAAAATCTAGAACAAGTTTGATATTAAAATAAACCAATCTCTGTACAAATGAAGTCAATTTTGACTAACATTACTTACATAGTATATCAAGGGTAATTGTTAGGTGCGCTGTCTCGTTTACGCTATGTCCTACGCTATCTATCATGGTGTTAACTGCGTTGCATGTTAAATTTCTGTCCATGTTAGTGCTCGCATTGGTAATAGACAGGACATTTCCTTCTGGAGCTCCAGGGCCATACCAAGAAATACTAGGAGCTGGATTACTGCTTGCAAAACATGCTATTGTGAACGACCAGCCTTTAATAACTGTAAGTACTTGGTCTATCTGTTTGATGTTGTTGAACTTTGCTTCTATATTCTCAGGACCATCTAAAAGGTAATAATTATTGGCTAATAAATTGATTAAAAACAACTATATATGTAATGCATTGATAGTGAATGGTGAAGAAAATAGTCGACTATAATACTTACACAGTAAGTTTAGGTTTACTGATGAATGGTTGCTACCATTAACGTTTCCTTTAAATGTGGTGTTCATGATATTCTTTACCGTGCATGTGTAGTTCTTGACCGTTGTGCGCGTGATATTAGATATGTTTCGAATGTCCCCGTCGTGTCCGGAGCCCCATGAGTATATTGAAGTTGGCACACTGTCTACTGAACACATCAACCGAACAGTACTTCCTACTATAACTCTTATGGTTTCGTTTGTTTTTGCAATCCAACTTTTATCTGAGTGTTGTAGAATGCTATACGTGATCGTAGGAAGGGCAGGACCGTCTACGAAAAAAATTACATTTTGATTTATAGTTAATTGTTACATATAAGGAAATGTTTAACTATTTACGAAACAATTAACTCAAACATTCTAACAACACATTGAAAAATATCCAAAGAATTGAAATGCACTTCGCGTTGTCGCATTTTAGTGGTTTTAGACATGTCTGAATGCTACTGGCGGACTCAGGATTCCGTAAAATGCATCGCTAATATTTAACAAAAATAAAAAGCGAGAACAACATACATAATTTGGTATGAACGGTGCAAGTGTTGCATTGTACTAGGAATAAAATATGTTATTGATTGTTTCCTTATCCAAACCAGTAATGCAACATCTATATTTTACAAATGTAAACGTGCATTGAGGCCGTGTTTGAGAGCATGATGATACTTCCTCCGTAACAAATCATGTGATCATATACTGAAAGAAGATCAGTTACGCATTTGGTAAATTATAATACGTATACGAATTGTTAACTTGTACTCAACATATGGGTATTGCAATTACACAATACTGTAGCGGACACGTTTCTGGTCACAGTGCCGGTTGATGTCGTTCCGTCAGTTTCTGTCATAGTGTTTGTTGCTGTGCATGTCCAGACTGTATCATGCAGTACACTGGTCACTGTCAGTGTAGAGTAATTGACAGTCTGTCGTTGCCAGAATACAGTAGCCGGGGGATTGGCGTCACTCGCACATTCAATGCTGATGTTATCACCCCTCAGTACTCTGATATTGTTATCAACGATTTCTAAATTGATGTCCTTATTTAATAATCGTGTTATGGATGGCGGATCTGTAATTGCAGAAATCACAATCTAGTATTCAATGATAATTGCAGTTGAATAAAAGATACATGTTGGAAGTTCTAAGAACATTGAACATTATACATTTCAACATAACATTAAACACTGCTTACATAGCAAATGTATATCCAGTGCGGTAAAGCTCTGTGTGGGCTGTGTACTGTTGGTTCCATTCAATGAATACATGAAGTTCAATGCCATGCATGAAACGCGTCCGTTACTGCGAGTGACGTTTAACGACAGCAGGGCACCGACGGACTGTCCTCCTGGGTAGGTCCAGTGATAAGAGGGAGGTGGATATCCGGAGGAGGAACAATTCAAATGTATAACTCTGCACTCTCGTATCGTGATCGTGCTAGATATAGTTATGTTGTTGACAGTCAATATCGGTTTGGAAACGGGGACTGGATAAAAAGAAAACATGACAACGTCTCAAATATTTAGCTGAAAGTAAATTGATCCGTTGAATAAACGATTATCCACTGTTTTGTTCGAATAACCAGACATATTTTGGTGTTCCATCATTTCTATATAAACACTATAAAATAGAGAATGGCATTAACACGACGCATACAATCGTTCAAAACAAAGACAGCAAGTAAATTTAAACAGTAATAAAGTACTTACATTGTACGCGAATGCTCTTTGTGGTTGTTAGAACTATGCTGATGGCTTTGAACTCATAACTTGCAACACAGGATAAAATTCCACCACTATACTCGTACGTGTTCGGTGTATATTGCAAACTGCTCATTGCGACGTCAGCGGAGTATGTATATTTAGCTAGGTTGGTGATGTTCACCGTATCATTAAACCATTGAATACTAGGCGCAGGTCGGCTCTGTGAAGAGATGCATGTGAACGTCGATGGGACATTGAGAACAGGGTACGAAAGGGGTGCCTCTGGTTGAATGGTCAAAGAAGCGAGCGGCACTGGAAATGAAACAATTTACAGACACCATACATTTGGTAGAATGTCTTATTGTATTTATGCATTTCAAATTGGAACAAAACCTCTGTTACGATTGACAGGCCTCACCTGAATCAAATGAGCTTTGATTTTCGAAATACTCAGAATAAATGCTTAACCATTGTTTCGAACACTCTACAAAATGGAAATTTCATTCACCGTGTTCTTACTGCTCATGTATGTATCTTCCGTTACTGGAAATAGTGTGTCATTGATAAAGAAACAGCAATTGTAATAGCTAAAATGGTTAGTGGAACAGACTTTACATCCGGTGATGGTATGTTCCTGCCACAGCTTTTAACTGTTATTTTTCAAAGAATATTTAGCTTTTTTAGAGCTGAGTTTTAGTATTTGCAGATACCTATATTTTGACATTCAAAAATCAAGAATATGTAAATAAGTTATTTTGATGTCTTTATCTGAGATAATAGATCAGAGTTGAATCAAAGAAGAAGCATACAAGACAGCAAAGCCGAAAGTAAAAGTCTACATTTGGAATCCTTGTGAACGAAGGAAATACACGGAAGATAATGGATGATATCTTCCAATTGCAATGCAAAAAAACGAGCGAGCAAAATAAAAATAAAACTATTGTGTTTCGTTTTCGATAAAATCAGAGGCGAGCAAAATGCGCACAATAGAATAATTCCGCCAAACGCCGTAATAAGCATCTAATTTCTCCAAATCTTCTCCGACCATGTTCTGCAAAAGGTTTTGTGCAACAATAGTGATTCTGCTAATTAACACCCGGCAGTAAATACTAAATAGTCACATCTCAACTGACCTAAGACCTTAAATAATGTACTTGTCATTATCAAAATAGATGCTTGATGCACTAAGTATTTCACTGCCAAAAGTATAATGACATGAACATGTCATACAATAAACACAAACCAATAAAACATGACAAATATCAGTTCTGTATCTTTAAACGACCCGACGTAACAACTGGACGTCACCATTGTTTAAAATTTAAACCGTAAAACCAGGGCCCACGCTTACTCTTATTTTTCGGGAAAGAGAATATAAGGTTAGTGTTGAATAAAGATTAAGTCTATCATGCGAGTCTTGGCGCGTGCTTTTCATGTTCGTGCCGAGCATAATAAACTTGATCTTTATTCAACACTTACCTAATATTCTATTTATCCACGTTATCTAACTTTTCACGTATTAAAACTGATTCATTGCTTTCAGTACTTTGCTTTCAATTTTGCCATGATCAAGGCCAGTGTATTACTCCCCGTTCCTAAAATACACAAACATGACTTATTGATTAAATCGTCAATATGATGTTAAACTACATTTTTTATAAAAGAATTTCTATCTTTGAGTATGATTGTATTATTATTTGTTTGATAATGTCTGATATTTTAAACAAATACATGTTTATTTAATGGAACTTCATTTTTACATTTCTGGCAAATCACACGTTTTCACTTTCTGTTTCTTACAACGATAATATAGTTTGGGACTTTTACCAATATTGTTTTTTCTGCATTTCGATGGACCTAACGAGAAACTCCGAATATCACAAACTAATTATATTGTACTGAAGTTCAAAATAGTAAATGTAGTGCCATACTTGAAGAGGCAAAGTTGTTAGACCTTGAAAAAGAATGCTGCTGCGACTTAGTGCTGAAGGGACTCTTTCTCTCTCTCTCTCTCTCTCTCTCCCTCTCTTCTCTCTCTCTCTCTCTCTCTCTCTCCCTCCCCCCCTCTCTCTCTCTGTCTCTGACTCTCTCACTCTCTGTCTCTCTCTCTCTGTCTCTCTGTATCTCGCTCTCTCTGTCTCTCTGTATGTCTGTATCTTTGTATCTCCGTATCTCTCTCTAGTAGCAGTAGCACTAGTTGTAGTAGTTGTAGTAGTAGAAGTAGTAGTGGTAGTAGTAGTAGTAGTAGTTGTTGTTGTTGTTGTTGTTGTAGTAGTAGTGGTAGTAGTAGTAATTGTATAAAAAATAGGAGCAGAAAAAATATTGAATGATATTGCGACAATTAACATATATTACTTTATTACATACTTACATATTAATCCGAAGGTATAAATGTTGCTGTCAAGATACACTCCATATATTACAGCTGTGCAATACCATCGTTGACCGTCATTTGCCAAAGTCACTGAAGGAATAGAACATGTATAGATCTGTGAAGACTTACACGAACATGGCATAGTACTATTGACTCTAGCGCATGTCTTATTGTCTTCTAACCACAGTTGACTACTGACTCGTATTTTTGTAGTGGAATCTTTGTCTGTTTTATACCACAAAACAAGAATCGCTGGAGTTGACGTTGAGCATGTAAATGTTACACTGCTATTGACGAAAACATCATTGGTATCCAAATTCAGTGCCGGGGTTGTTGCGTCACCTGTATTAAATAATAATGGTTTTGTGTTGATACCTTAGCATTTGCAAGGCATCAACATGGAGCATATTCTGTCCTTGATGAAAATATATTTTAGCAATTATATTTTAATACAAATAAATGTTTTGCCAAACACAAAACAGAGCTAGGAATTGTCTGTCAAAATAGTACATAGATTTTTTCATACTAGAGATCTGGCCTATTGCTGTTTAGACAGTATGTACAAGAGAATAAAGTGTTATTTATACATGCATTTCTTTATGTTTTGTCAATTTCTGTAGTGCAAACATTTGATAAAAGAAATATATTAATAAAAAGCAATCATTTCTTGCCTGTTTGATTAGTACTGTGCGTGTGTTTATTTAGTGACGTATTTGTATGTTATAAATTATTGGGTATACATTTAATACAACGTATATTATATATTTACTTAGCTGTCAAAGTGTTTATGCATTGGCAAGCTTGTTTGCAGTCGTCTACGGGTATTATTTATTGGTTTTGATGTGATAACCTTTAGGCGAGGCTACGGCTATTGAATTTCTCCAAGTATCCATTTGCAACTATACTTCACACACATTTTCAAACATGCGTTCACGATAGGGTACCTTTAAATGTGATCTATGCATCATTATCAACGATTAAATACGTAGTTGAGAAACATCGCTGACAAAGTATGAATCCAGTACAAAGAACGATCTTAAATAAACTAATTAATCGATTGTTAATACGTATGATTTATATTGGCACACCGAAGTACCGGTAAACTGCGTCGATTATTTATCTATAAAATTACAATGCAATACATCTTCCATTAGTCGAATATTCGCGAACACATAATTTTTCTGAGTGTGTGTTTAGATTATATTATTCACAAGATATACAACTCTTGTGTCACCTATAGTGTGAAATTATTAACCTGACACTCATTAATATTCCGTATGCAATCGGGGTTTATTTATAGATACTCCGGCAAAAATCGAACGTATCATAGCAAATTCCAGAATGTAAATGAATATCGTATATGTTTATAAATCGTAAAGCGCAAATGGTGTAGTGGAACAGATGCCGCGCTTGCTATGCGAAGTTTGGAGTTCGAGTAACGTCGTCGACATTTTATAAACATGAGCATTTTACACATTATTATTATAATTATTAAACGAAACCGATCCTTAACATGTTACATGCCTTTCTGTGTGAATAATATAAAAATAACAGAAATAAATATTAATTAGATCCAAAACAAAATCGATGATACATTTTTTCAATTAATATCTCATGATATGCATATTTTAAGAATAACTCATAAACATTTTACAAAAGTTCGCTCTCAGAAGGAATCGAACTCTGTCCGATGGCGTGCGGCGCTAGCAATCATACCACAATACCATTAAATATCACTCTCGCTACCCCGTATTAAAATTTTGACAAAACATAAATTCCAATAAAATAAACTCGTCCGAAACATTGCAAACAACAGAACACACTTACGGTGTATCACGAAGATTAATGAGTGTCAGGTTTATAAGTTTGCACTATTCCAATGTTTGGTCATGAACTAGTTCCGTATGACTAGAAACAACAAACGATGCAAACGTGGGTATATGTCGTTGTCAGATATATTGCGAATTTAAACTACACTGTAAACAATTGTTTTAATTGTTAATATGTGTTTTATATTCATACAAAAAACTAAACAACATTTACGAAGCACAGCCAATTTAATAAATAGCATGCATCATCATATTATCTCTATTCCATATAGTTTAACCGGTCACTTACAGTTGTGTATATTAAATATAATATGCACTACAATATAAAAAATTGTATTGAGAAAGAAGCAAGCTTTATTGACACTTTTTGGTATACAAATGGGTATTCTAACAATTTATGAGCATAAAGTGTTTATCCAACGTCCGCAAGTGTGTTCATGGATTTGCATGAAGATTTATATATTGCTCACAGAGAGATACAAAGCCAAGGGGGAAGAAGTTAATATTAAAAACTAAGCTTATGTACGTAACTTAATGCGACATGTTTGAATACACCTAATACCTAGCATTTCGTGCCGCTTTAAAATGAAATGTTCATACAAAACGTTCATAATGCTACTGTGAGAGAGTGAGTTAGTAATAGACTAAAGAAATGAGTGAGTGAGCGAGTATACGGGCGTGAACAATGAATAAATGATATGTGCTCTAAGGTTGATGTTTATGATGGTATTGGTCATACTAATGTTTAAGGTACATTTGCAGCAAAATGGTAGCATTCCACTATTACGACAAGAAAAACAGTACACATGTACTAATCGAGTTAGTTTTTTGCGCATGTGCATGTGCACACGTATAATAAGATGTATACAACCGAAAGTGCAAAAGATGACAATTATAAGAGTTTAGATAAACTCATTGCACTGTGTGATATGATATATACTTGTTGAATTGTTAATTGTATAAATATAAACAAATGTACATACCTAGTAGTAAATGCGCGACAAAGTTCAAGACAAATCGAAGCTGAAGCATGCTTGGTTTACTGCAGCCTGTGTTCAAATATTTATAATTTCCTTAAAAACACTATCAACCGAAACGCACACAGCTGCTAATTATCTTTAAATTATACTTCCTCTATGTGTACATTTTTGTAACATTCCTTTGAGTACACGTATCTATTTTTTATTTGTGAACACAATACAGAATTCAATAAAATCACTCCTGATTTTAGTTAACGCATACATTTATACTTGCTTCTAATTAATCTTCCGTGTTTACGTGCTCAATGATTATATGCTAGTATCATGTTGAGCTACACATGTGTATCATACTGTATCACTAGTATTTGGCACACTATTTGAGGGCAGATCATGGGTACATGTTATCAAAGCACTAGTAACGCAATCATTAAACCTTAACATTAAATCATACATTTAACCCGGCATTTCTATGTCTCAACAACTTTAATCTGGCTGCAATAGCAATTAATAAAGTAAGTCAAATGTATATATACATCTGGAAGTAATTATTTGTTACATAGATTTGATTAGAAGTAGGCATACAACAACCGATTACATAACATGACACAGATCTTAAAATCATGTACACAAGCCTAAATCACATTGCGCGCATATCACACGTTTAACGAACGGACAGAGTTCAGTTGCATTTAGTGCATATTTATATACATTTTACACACGCATAAAGAAACAAAAACATAATAAAGTATGAAAAAAACATACAAACATGTACAGGAAAGAAACACTTAAATGAAATAAATAAATACATATCAGTATAGTTGTCATTGTACTAGTTGTACAAGGTTTGAAACTAGTTTTATGTTCTGAATGTAAGCATGTACATTTATGTCGAAGGTTTAGTTATGGTTTAATGTTTAACATACAAACTACACGTACATGAGCGCAATAGTGACATAAACAAAAGCATTGTTAGGTAACATCATTGGATTAGTTTTGGTTTATTGTTGAATATACACATTTACGTACGCGAGCTCAGTAGTGACACACTAGTTAATTTATGTAATCAGTTGCTTGATCTTAGCCTTAAAACTAGGATTAATGTAAAGGGGCAATAATCCCCTGCGCACTACTTTAGTAAGATGCATCGTATTATATCCCTTGATATGAACGAAATGTAGTGACCATTTCTGAACAGTAGTACACACTTTGTGAAATATTAAATATACTTTAGACGTTGTTTCACGTACAGCCGGGCACATCTTAGCTACATTGAACCTGTATCACATGATACCGCCTTTGGTAATGCCCTTATATGGTAAATCTGACAGTGATGTGACTACTGTATCTTGCATACTAACAACTCCATTCCGTGCAACTAATAGTTGCTATAATTGGTATTGATTCAATTTTTGTAATCGCTGTACTCGTACAAAAATGATGTAAACATAAAAGGTCGAATACCATGTATTATTAATGTCTGCATTTGTCAATGCCTTGTAGTGTGTAGGTATCAGTATATCAGGTAAAGACATGGCATATATATGTAAATATGAACGATGTCTGAATACCATACCATAGGACCCTTTGTGTTTGTTGTTCATATTGTTATGTCTTTTGCAATTGTGATATTGGCAACTTGCTTTGCAAAAATGATCGCATGATGCAAAACATGTTTCTGTTGTTTCATCCATTCATTTTTCATACATCTGGAGTATCATAGTTTAATATTGTATTACTTAAAACTTCTCTAACACGTAATTATTTTGGGTAAAATCCTGAATTCTTATCAAGCCATTTTATTTTCAGTTTGTCTATGCAACATAAAGCTGCGTCCCGGTAGATTGCGGGCAAATGTATTATTTCATACGTATTTTCGCGCAGATAATAGCTTGTATTGGTTCACATACTTATTTTTTTTAAACAGGCTTGCAAGATTGTTTTTTTTTTAATTTAAGCTTTAGATCCGCTGTATTGATAAACCGTTCTTACAATCGTATTAAACTATTGTCTTACTGCTATGGGAAAGTTTTAAAACAAACATTGCACACATTTAATATTTAAAATCATTTGTCTGAAATGTTTTGAAAATAGTTTTACAAATAATGAATATAGCAAATTTGCATCAGAGATGTTTAAAAT
Organism: Congeria kusceri; assembly: GCA_027627225.1. NCBI lineage: Eukaryota > Metazoa > Mollusca > Bivalvia > Myida > Dreissenidae > Congeria > Congeria kusceri. Next base: position 10,859,871 of record CM051029.1, on the reverse strand, counting down.
CAGATCATTCAAAACGATTGTCATACAGAGATGGCAGATTTAGCTAATACTCCTACTACATAATACATGATAAATAATGGCATACATTAGGTAATAGAAAACGCGATATCAGAATACGCATTCAATTACATTCACTGTATTGATTGTACTGTAATAATGTGCACAGTAAATATTGTGCATGCTGTATGTCAGCGGTGTGCTATTTTAATTTGCATACATGTGTGTAGACTCTCTTTATGGAATTAAACTTCCGCAATCATCCGGTACACGTTATAATGTATGTTCGTCAATGTTTCCTAGTATCATTAGTATTATTCAATTTAATCATGGCCGCCTGAAATGTAAACAAAATCAAATCCAAAAATTATGTTGCAGTAAAACAAAGTATGTGTTGATTGCTAATCGGTTAAATTTATATAACTCATCACACTGAAATCTCTATTCCGAACTCACATTTAACGATATGCATGTTCATGTTTTTAATTTTGAATGTGATTAATATGTTGATTTACAATATATACCATCTGCCATTGTTAACATCTTTTAAGCAGGCAATCCGGAACATATGTCTGAAGACCTTTCCGCAGTACAACTTTCGCACTAACGATACAGATATGACACCAATAATAACTTGAAATACGTGCACGAACAAAACCTACTATTAATATAGGGTATATTTCAAGCGTGTATTGTGCTAATCATGCGTGCATGAATGTCAGGTTACTGTGTCCGAGCTTCACTCAAGTATATTTCATCATTTGTTAGAGGATGTCAAATTATATCGCCTTGAATGCTCAGTGGTGTTAGTCAAATTATGTTATTTAGGTAAAGACGTAGCAACCATTTAATGAACATTGGTGTGTTCTTGTCATTGGATCTTTTTTTGGACGATTACCATCAATAATACACAGATACATATCTACGAAATCGCAATTAATATGGTGTAAATGAGCATTAAGAATAATTACTGGCGTAGTGAAATTGTGATTACTTGTTATATGTAGAGTGTTTATGAGCAACTGCCCATTTGATTATATTTAAAGAAAAAAAGGAAAGAAATGTTTTCGACTTAATCAAATAATTATTAAACATAAATATACACATTGACGTATGTGTTGACTTAATTGTGTATTGACACAGTCTATACTACAAGGATTTTTTACTCTGTGCTAGTCGTTTTTGCAGCTGTTTTGACAACATACAACATTGATGGTATATAGTTTGTTTACATATTTTTATATCAGTTTAGTCTAGAGTTTTGGTTACTTTACGTATTTTCTTTTCCTCTAATGTTTTAATTTCAGCTACCTGTTCTAAGCAGTACGCTTATTATGGAGCAAAAAATCTGAAGTTGGAGTTTAGTTACAGTTGGCCTAGCAGTGGAATAAAAGACAGTCATATGTTCAAAGGATCTAGTAGTTATTGGGGAGTGTTCATTGACTTCAGTTATTATCTGCTCTTTAGAACAAATAATTGCTGGTGTATACACTGTTTCCTCGAATACGGACTTGACGTCTGTAACTATAATTGTTTTATAATTCAACTAAACTACGTCAGGAACGTATAGCTGTTCTAAATCCAGCAATATCGACACAGAGACGATTTGCTTTGAAAAAACACCAGGTGCATTGCTTTTTATTATTACTATTATTATTTTGATATATTATGACATAAAAAAAATTAAATAATAAATACAAAAAAAAAAAATAATAATAATAATATTATTATTATTATAATAATTATTATTATCAATGACTATTATCATTATTATGATTATGATTATGATTATTATTATTATTATTATTATTATTGTTATTATTATTATTGTTATTATTATTAGTATTATCATTAATATTATTATTATCATTTATTATTATTACTATTATTATTATTGTTATTATTATTGTTATTATTATTATTAATTTTGTTATTATTAGTATTATTATTACTTTTGTTGCTGTTGTTGTTGTTACTGTTGTTGTTTTATAGTATTTTAGTTATCATTGTTATCGATTTATCGATTTTATATTTAAAAATGTATTTATGTTTTTAGCAACAACACCTTCAACGCCAGGAAATGCACCAAGAGATAAATGTTGTTGTAATTGTTGAAACTCCATTAAAGACAGATATGTCTGTTTGAATAACAAATATAGTTTGGATAATTTTATAAATGGAAATTAAAATCGGTAAAAATCTGAATTTTGAAACGTTTGTGTCGTTTCAGAAATATCAAACGACTACACAGTCAGACAAAAATGAAACTCAAAGAAAACGCAAATCACAAATTATGTTATGGATTATTGCACCGATTTGCCTTGGAGTCGTCGTTGTATTAATGCCTTTAGTAATTATTATTGTGATTTGTTGCGTGTTAATCGAATGCGTCTCCTCCAGTAGTGTAGAACATAGATTAAACGGCAAAGGATAAACCAAACGAATCGATAAACACAAATTACGTTGTGGATAGCAAGCATTCAACACAGACACGTCACCTGAATTTAATTTAAATGCGTCCCTAAAATAAGATTTACTGTGTGCAAGTTGTAATTATAAAACACTATATGTAGCTAAACACTATTTAATAGTTTGTAATAAAAACAATAAAATAACATTTAAGTATTCGTTTTCTATAGAAGTTAGATGTATTTTTCTTAAGCAAATTGTTTGCATAGTTTTTCATATTACATGCGTATGTTCCCAACACACACCAGAATGGAAATCTTCGGTATCGCCATTGGGTGTTTTGTATTCCTGGTGGCTTTGGTGGCGATTTTGACAATAATGTGCATACTTTTCAAAGGCAATATCTTTATATTTGTTGGTTACATGTAATAGAACAAAAATAAAACGTTGCTGTCACAATAACGTCATAGATATGGACATCGTAAAACTAATACACCCACCAGTACACTATATTTTAAAATACAATACGGCAGATTACAAGAATAAATTAATTTAAGCAACGTGTATGCAATAATCAGAGAGTTCACCAAATAAAACATTATTAAATTGCTTCCGTTGTATTATCTTACAAAAGTATAAGCAAAATGAGTCTGCTTAGATAAAATAAATTAAATAATACACATCTTGTCTTTGAAGGGTCTAAGACATCACCAATGTCCCAAGCATATGAAGATGTAAAGGCGATACTCAACGATGTAACTGACCATGTAGTAGGCAGAAATGGTAAGCAAAAACCAGAAAACTAAAATACGTGTAAAATTATACGTGGGAGTCCTATATTTTTCATAATCACAGTGCTTTCGGTGTATGTACTCACAATTTAAAATGTTCTTCAGTAAACAAGCCTATGCAATTATTATAGAACGCATTCAAAACAACATCCATATAAGGATACATTCAAATTGGATAGTTTTTAGTCATGACTCATTTAACACCATACCTGTATTTGAAATATTGCGGCCATGCGTTTCTATGATGTTGCTGCGATATGAAAGCCCCTGCACATGGCAGCAGCGATGATACATGTACACAATAATCAGAATAATCCTTCTCTTGATAAACATGTTCACCATAAAATGGTGCGACATATTAAGACACCAAAATCATGTGTAAATATTGTAGTTATTATTCATTAAATATGATACTTATTCTAATTGAGTGGTCTGTATTTAGAGCACAGGGAATCAAATATATTTGTGTGGGGCAAAATTCAGGGATCCCCACTCAGGAAGCGTTCTCATTATCTTTCCAAAGACACCAAGTACTGGCTCTTCCCGGGAAACGGACTCGAGATTGTCTCCTTAAGCCTAAGGCGTTCGATACAATCGAGCTAATAGTAAATATGTTTAAAATAATTAAAGTTTTCACTGAATAGCATTGCTGCCGGCAAATTCTCGTGTACAATGTAAAATCTTTCTAGACACAATGAGCATATGTGATTAGTTTACACACATCTCACATATTTACATAAAGTAAAAACATTATCAGTAAATGATATACGCGATAATCGGAGGACGCACTTTACTTGTAAAATTACATTGTCACATTGCTTCCGAAAATAATACAACACACATGTTAATATATTAAGTCTTTATTAATTAAATGACATAAGTCTTTTATTTGAAGAACCTGTAGAACAGGCGACAACAAACGAAGACACGACACCACAACTTAGCGCGACAGAATAGAAACCAAGTGTAACCGATCTGTATGCATGCAGTAGCAACGATACACTACATAATGTACATGGCAGCGACAATGTAAATGGAACGCACTTATCAGAATACAAGAGCTATCTGTGAAACCATACACCAAAATTTCACAAATATACATTTTCTGTTCAATAATCTTACAAGTCAAATCTTACTATTCAGAAGGAACCTATGTGTTCGTTTTACAACAACAACCATATGCACTTAAGGTTAAATTATACTTGTGTTCATGCGGTATTCGTGAAATGCTGCACGTCTTGTTTTTGAAGTGGATGAAGTAGGAGTGAAGGACCAAGAACGCGGAAAAAAGAAAAACAAAACAAAGCAACAACAAGAAACCAGTATTTAGCTCCCATACGTAATGCCCCTTCCATGTAGCAGCGATATGAAACGAAAAGTAAAATGTAGCTTGCAGCGTTGGCGTGGATGTGTTGGCTAGAGAGCTAGTCTAAGATTAGACTGATAACACAGTTTATCTTTTCATAAAAGCTGGACTATTCATTAACTTACCGTTACAGTAAATAATACTCAATTAAATTTTCACGTGACATGTGAATGAGAAGCAACTGTTTGCCTAGAGTAGCATAATGCAACATCAACGTTTGTGACACAATGGTGGAGCTGTCGTGTAATTCGTCGTTTTGAAAATATATAGATATAGAAATACGCGTTGTTCTTTTCCACCTATAATGTATGCGCATACTGCCAAGCTTATATATCGAACGTCAAAATTGAATGACAAGTATATTGACTCAAGTAAAACTGTGAAAGAAAAGTGCTTAATGTTGTTGTTGCTGGAGATCTGACATGTATGTTTACTGTTGTTTGTATGATTTATTTATTTCGACAATTGCTACGTTTAAATGACGATATGCGATTCTGAAACTGCAATCGTTTCATTATAGGTATCTCTACTCCAGACAATGTATTTGTTCAGTATAATTAGTAACGTATCCATACTGTTTTAAGTATACATTATCTATAATGTGTAAGTGTTATTGATACGCATCTATGTCTCCTTTCCGTCCATGTGAACTACTTATTGTTTTAGATGTTGAGTAATACCTCTTAGATATCAAGGAAAGTGCTAGTCTTAACATGGGTATACGTGTCGAATACCATACAAATGATCAGCTGTTTATAATTATATATATCATATAATATACCAGCGTAAATCAAATAGGTATATACTAATTATATTACCACGATATACATTCAATTATCAAATGCAAATCTCTTGCCATTACATACAGTAGGTCTATAAGGCCTATCAATTTAACCTGTATCTAGAAATATGTTGTTGTTGGTCTATACAAAATAATACATATTTTGTATTTCTATTGACTACATAGTGTTTGTTATGATACCACTAAGAAAAGAAAGGAAAACTGACCACTGTGGAAATGAATGTAAATAAACAGTTTTTTGTCATTTTTCATTTGGATTATAGGTATTCAAATGTATTAGATACACAATTGTGATCTCCGTATTCTGAATTCAAAGAGAAACAACTCTGGTGGAAACTACAAAATTGTGTGATAGGGTTTATTTTTCCTGACCACGGTCATTAAAGGACACATGCCATTGTTAAATACGTGTATATACTTGCAATACCTGCTGAATTACTACATGTAGTATGTTGAAACAAAAATAAGCAACATCAAAAACAATTCCGCTAACAACGTTTATATTTACTATCATGCCATATACTGTATTTGCATATAGTTCAGCTTAACAAACACAAACATAAACACATTGTGTTTATTTAATAATCTTAATAGTAGACGCTTACAATGAGTGTATATTCATCAATATTTTCAGGAAAAGGTAAACACTGTACCAGTGAACATTTTCAAACAGCATTGTCTTATTACTTTCAAATGTTATTTATAATTTAATCACAACAATAAAATTATATAATTAAATAATTATATGTAATTTATAGGTAAGGTGTAGGTAATTTCACAACTCTAAAAACATATTGCAAAATTGTTAATTACAACTTTTCCGCGCTGAAATGTTCTGATTCTTCAAATTGGTGTTAAAAGCACAACGTTTCTACGTGATTTTAAAAACTAACTTCAATTAGGAATAGTGGTCTTCCCTAAACACGTTCAAATCTAGAAGTTTTTCAATCGCGGTGGATGTGCTAAATGAAGAAGACCAATGGGGAAGTTACCGCTGCGAGGAGTTTCGCATAGTCTCCCTTGTTTACTTGATGACCCTCTTAGAAAAAATGCTTTAATGAAACAGACCAGTCTCTACACATTTTTGACATAACGAACCTGTACACAGCAATCATAAGTAACAACCAGTCTTAAGTGTGTTCATATAAAATACTCATAAGTAACAACCGATCTTAAGTGTGTTTATGCCTTGCTCTACATGTAAATAAAACACAAGTCATGGACGTTCACTCAACCTGGAATTCAATTATATCGCAACATAGTGTGGAATTTGATATAGTTATTTAGTTATTTATAGCCACTTGCTTGTGTGCGTAAGTCCTAATGTTGTTAAGGCGCGTAATTCATAAGCAACACGATGTATGCATACGTCAACGGGTAATTGCAACGCAAGTTTATTAAAAGCATCACAACGTGGTAACTTACCTGTAATTCTCGCCAAGATCAATACACACACCAATGTATAGTAGAACATCGTCCCGGCTTAATTCCACACGCAATACATTATAAACAAACGAACAATAATGGCATACTTAATGAAGGAAGTGCGATATTTGAATATAATCTCAATTTAGTCCACTGTATTGATCATATTGCATTGATGTGCACACAACATAGTGTGCACGTTGTACGATATCATCCTATCGGCACTGCTTAATTTCAATGTGCATACATGTGAGTAGACTATCTTTATGAAATTAAGCTTCCGCAATGAATTCTGTGCTCGTTATGTTAGTAAATATTTCCTGTAAACATGAGTGACATTAAACATGGCCTTAAATATAAGCGAACACAAGTCCAGAGGCCTATATTGCAGTATCAAACGTATACTTTATTACTGCTCGTTTGAATTTAAATACCGCTTCACAGTATTATATGTATTGCTATTGGACATTTCTCCGTTAGAACATTTCACCTCCAAACTAAGATCACTTACAGCGCTATTCCGAACTCACCTTTACCGATGTGTATGTGAATGTTTCTCCTTTTGAACTTGATTATTATGTTGATTTACAATATGAACTACTTGTAATGTTAGATATAAACTCATGCATCGAATTGGGTTCACATATTTCAATTGGAAAACTTTTCTCAATATTACTTTCGCAAATAATGGTATTGTACAATATATGCTCGCATTCCGGTATGGTCAGCAGATGCACTATTGTTACATTAAGATCTACATTATGCAATGTGTATGCCAGAAATATTGTCAAAATGTGACTAAGTACTTAGTTATTGTTGGTCTCATTTGCTTTATATAATTTGCTTTGTGTAATGGAATCAAGCTGAATCGATGTATTCCACTGAAGATACAGTTATGACATCAATAGAAACGTGAAACATGTGCACGAACAAACCGGACTATAAATATAGGAGGCAGGTAGAAGTTCTACTTAGTTTTACTCCTGAGTTCATGAATGTAAGGTTAATGTGTCCGAGCTATACTCAGGTATATTTCATCATTTGTTAGTTGATGTCAATTGTGTTGCCTTGAATGCTCAGTGGTGTTAGTCAAAGTATGTTCTTGAACGTTGCTGTGTTCCTGTCATTGGATCGTATTAGGACGAGTACAATTAATAATACACATATACATATTAACGAACTCGCATTCTTAACTCGTAATTAACATGGTGTAAATGAGCATTTAGAATCAGTATTGGTGTACTGAAATTGTGAGTACTGGTGATATGTAGAGTGTTTGTGAGCGACTGTCCATGTGATTATATTCAAAGAAAAAACTAACGAAATGTTTTCGACTTAATGAACTTATTTAATGTAAATATATAAATTGAAGTGTGTGTACTTATTTCATATAGCATTTATTACCTCATAAAATACTATTTTTAAGGAAAATTGAATTCGAATCGATCAATTAAAGCGTATGACTTTAACCCGACCATAATATTAGGCTGCGTATACCATGTAATTTTTGGCAATTATTGTATTATAATACTACTTATACCATTTGATACAATACATTTGCCTATACATGCATGTGTGATTTGTTTTATGTCGTTAAGGATACAGGCAGCAGTATCGAATCGTAAATTAAACATTTACAGTGCAGAAAGCGTCATATTAACATATTCCCGATCGTCATCTGCTGACACGATTTGTCCTGACACCTCAGGTTGACTGTCTGACGATGTGATGATGGCTCGCCGAGTGTCCTCAGAATAAAGAGTCGCATATTCATGGACTTCTAGATCTTCAAGTGTCTTCTACTTATTGCCATGACGGGTAGCTGGAGCATCTGCCATAAACAGAAACAACAGTGAACATAGTTGACGGGACCGGTATTCAAACTGTGGCTCTCAGGCATTTTACTGATGTAATAAGGGGTAAATGAATTAAGCGTTAACGATTTGACATTCCTGTGTCCATCCAAATATCAGAATGAGAAGCATGTGAATACACTTTATTAACGTAGTGGGCTTACTGAAATTAATAACGGCAATTATTGTCATTACCCAATATGTAGGTTGAATAACTTCCGTCTGTGTTTGAGGCGTTCCTAGTCTGCCTGAATATAAAACAAACATTATGATTTGTTAATATCTGCAATATGCGTTACTTTTTAAATCGTGTTGAAATGAATCATAATATTGTGCATTATTTATCTTTGGATGCGTAGACAAGGACACACCCAGTAATGTATCACATTACCCGATTTATATGATTTCTACACATAATTACAGTAATGTCGGTCATACAATTACTTACGTTTCCATCACGAGATCCTCATATTGGCCTGGTATTTCGTGTTGTATGGCTGCGTTCTGGCCTGCAATAGCTAACGATATCATGATTTGTTTTAATACAAATTAATCTCATTCACAACGGTTGGGTATCATGTATTATTTAATGTTTGCGCGTGACTCTGAAATGAATATATTTTAAAATCAATAATAAACGACGATGTTTGATCACTAATCCAATTAGAGAGTGAGAAGTGTCAATGTGAGTGAGTGACTGGTGAACTCTTTTTTACAAATGTCTGTCCCATGCTTTTATAGTGAGATGTTTATGACCAATAGGTGTAATCGATTGTTCTATCTTAGTGCATTCACTATTTGACTTTGTTCAAGATAGGTCTCTGTATGGCATTTACCATTTGCCAATAAGAATAACTTACTTTATATTCAAACTATAGGGGTTGGTCACTGGTGAGTGTATATATATTATTTTATTACATAAATTGTATTGTATTGATTTGAATTGTTTATATATTTTTATTTAATACTTGTCCTAAATTAATTAATATGCATTACAATGAGTTATTGAAATTACTATTATTATCATTGTAATATGTTGTATTATAATAATTGTTATTGTTTCAGGCCATCATTTGGATCATACGAATTAATCATCGACATAATAAAGTATACAACTATACCCACGAGTGGTTTTTATATCACCCCCTTGTACACTATCAAATTAAAAAGAACTAAATAATGCAAAATAGACACAGACGGTCCATAAAACTGCCTTTCTAATATTATCTGCTTCAATAAAATAAACATGAATCACCCACAAATACATATTTGTTAATAAACAAAAAGCAACTTTTTTCTAAACTTCATACCAGACGACTATATGATTTTAACTAAATGCTTAATTAGTCATGCCTTCTCGTTAGTATTTGCTTTCCATCAGATGTTTGCAATAATAAAAGCACAAAATAAAAGTACACGTAAATCAAAAGTACATTAGACTAAGTAAATAAAACAAAAAATAGACTGCCGTAGTAAATACTGAACTGCGTTTGTTAATGAAAATATTATTGTACATGTTTTATTGTACACAAGTAATACGTATTACTAAACAATAAAACGTGTAGGATTATTGTATAAACGTGTAATAACGTACATTTACCTCGTGTTCTGTAACTCCATATCACAACTATGACAACGACAATTATACCAACTCCTGCAGCACCTATTGCACCACCAATAGCAGGTGCAGCCGAGCCATTGTCAACTGTAATTACACAAATACATTTGAACTATGGTACTCAATACAGATTACCTGCATCCACAACAGTAGTTTCTGTTATTTCCTGTGTCAAATCTGATTTGCCTATTTTGTTTTCCGCAAGCATTTTGAGTTGGTATGTCGTGCCAGGTTTTAATCCCTCAATGGTAATTTAATCCCCAGGTATAGTTTATAACAGAACTTGCTACGTATATATAGGCCCGGCTTTCAATATCAGCTTCTTTGTATCGAATAGTGAAGCTCTGATCCTGTCCGCCATTAAAACCAGGAACCCATGTAATAACAATGTCCGTTTTTCCTACTCGGTCAATTAGCAAGTCATTCTGAATATATGGTATGGCTTTAATATATGTAATCGTATATAATAAATAAAACTTATGTATATACAAACGCGATCATAATTGAGAATCTAATACCTTAAACAATGTTTAAACTCTCTAGTTAGGTGTAACTATGTGTTGTGTTACAACATAATTTACAACAAAAAACATATTCAACGTTGTTATATATACCTACATAGTGCGTGTACCGTTAACACTTCCGTCGTTGAACCCAATGTGTTGGTAACGTTCACCATATATTCTGTATAATCTTCAACTTGCACATGGACAATCACCAGTTGTGTCTGCAGGTTGTTATTAGATATATTGATCAAAAAGTGGTTGGAGTCATTGGGCACAATTTTCCATTCAACATCGACAAATCTGTGCCAAGTGAAGTCGGAAGACGTGGGTTCAGGATAGGCCTCTATCGTGAAAGTAAACTCAGCCGAGTCGTTAGGAGCTCATTGGAGGGGAAAATGGCGACTCTCTTGGTGAACCTATGCAAGAACGCGCTTGTATAGTTATGCACTTTTAAAGATTGATAGCCAATGTATTTGCTCGTAATAAAGTACGGAATGATATACTTCATTACTAACATTTAATGAATAGAGCCAGTAACTAATGTGTTGTTCTTTATTATAACTGTTTTTAGCCAAGCATTTGTATATTCCAGCAACATATTCACTTCTTGCTTGGTTTATGTGAGTTTTGGCTTTCTGTGCTTCTGTCTCAAGTAGGCTTGTTTCACTTCCACTAGTTGCATTGACGATACTCATATCAGGTTGAGGGTCACCATCGGCAACACATAACAGCTCCAATGTTTCGCCTTGGTCAACAATAATGGTAGTGTTTGATTCATTTGCTCTGAACGCCCGTATAAATGCCCCGTCTGGAAGAAAACTTTCTTGTGAAATATATATTTAAACACTAATATACCAATACACATAATTAACACTTTTTTTTTCAAATACAGTAGACATTGTGTGATACACATCAACATATAATAAGGAAAATATAGCACAAATAACGGAATATTGATTAATAGTTTAATGTGGTTAATATCGCTTCGGTCAATTATACGTTAACTTTCCAAACGTTAAAAAGCTTGAACAAAATACGCAATGACGAATAGTCATCATAAATCAAAATTATGTGTGCATCGTGTCCCGTATTTGCGATAGAAACAATAAACACATATTCTATAACGTATTTTCTGACAATTTCTTCATTCGCCGGAATGGTTTACTCAGATACGTGTTTGTGTTGAAAATTAAGTAACAGATACAGCATGTATGATGCCGATATAATGCGTTTTTTGTACATGTATTTTTGAATTTAAATATGCTCTTTAAAGTTATAGGTATAACGCATTTAAAACTCAACGCAATAGTTATTTAACTTACATTCAACATTTATATAGAATATCGACTGACTGATTCCGTACACTACTTCGTTTCCAATAGGCTGCCTTCTGTTTGATGCATTACATTGGTATTCCCCTTCATCGGCCAATCCAATGTTGTTGATTGTTAGTGTGTGTCCTGTACCCACCACTGTACTCGTGTCTTTCCTTATCCATGTAAAGGTTGATCTGGTGGATTACCAGCCTCCGTTAAGGTTCATATAACTGTTAGAGACGTGTTGAGTAGAACGCTTTGATTCTGCTAACGCTGAACAGCCGGCGCGTCTGTAAATTCAATTAAAAGCATCATGCATTTTGTTTAATTGCAATTAATATTTAGGGATTAGTATACATGCAATTATTTATGGAAACCATGTTGAGGATTTGAATTATGGAATGTAATACACTCGCTAGAAAAAAAAGTAGATTTATATTCAAAATCTAAATCAAGAGTGATATGAAAAAAAAAATCCATGTATACATATGCCCAATATTCGCTAACATTATTTACATAGCACATCAAGGTTAAATGTCAGGTGCGCTGTCTCGCTAACGCTATGTCCCACAGTTTCTACCATGGTGTTAACTGCTCTGCATGTTATATTTTTGTTCAAGTCAGTGCTCGCATCAAATAATGAACAGGACATTTCCTTCTTGAGCCCCAGGGCCATACCTTGAAATACTAAAAGCTGGATGACTGCTGGCAAAACATAAAATTGAGAACGATCAGCCTTTAATGAATTTAAGAACTTGGTCTATCTGTGTGTTGTTGTTGTATTTGGCTATTATGTTGTCAGGTCCATCTGTAAAGTAAATTACCTTTCAATTTATAAATAAATAAGTTTAGCCTGCTATATTTTATTTCACTTCAATTTATTGTTGGATGAATTATGGTCGATTCTAATACTTACATAGTAAATTTAGATATCCGGTTGAAGAGTTTCTACCAGTTACCTTTCCTTTAAATTTGGTGTCCATGGTATTCTTCTCCGTGCATGTGTAATTCGTGTTCGTTGTGCGCGTGACATTAATTATTTAAATACTCCGTTCGTGTCCAGGACCCCAGGAATACACGGAAGTCGGCATACTGTTTACTGAGCACATCAAATTAACGGCACTTATTACTATAACTCTTATAGTTTTGTTTATTGTTGCAATCCAACTTTTATCTGAGTGTGGTAGAATGTTATAGGTGATCGTAGGTAGAACAGGTCGATCTACAAAGATATAAAGTGTCATCAATTTGTTACAATAAACAAAATCGTTAACACTTTATACGTTTGAAATAAAAACAGTACGATGTAGTAGTCAGTGTAATGCTGGAAGAAACTTAATTCCGAAATAACATAAACTAACTTTAACTTTATTGTTTTCATGCAAAAAATCCAACACGCTTATTGTTACTGTAATATTGTGAAGGCGTCAATATGTTTAATAATTATTGAGTGACAGAATATCTGGCATCTGATGTGTGATTGCCTGATAACATTCAAACATTTAATCTTTATAGTACTTATACAAATCACAGAAACCATTACTCGTCTTGTGTTCCTTTGGAAAAAAGGTTGACAAATTAAATTTGATAGAAGACACTATAATACGTTTAAAAAGCTAAATTGTATTGGGCAATGCTATTGTATTAGTGATACGAAACAAGTGCAAACACAAACATGTATATGTTTTTGTATTTCAAAAGAAGAGTTGTGTAAGTTAAACTTTGACACATACTCTAGTGCATGATAATCTACAGGCGAATCATTTTAGAAATGAACCCGTTTATAAAATGTTTCCATTTAAGTGTAACGATGAAAATATATTAAATTCGAAATATACTGTAAATAACTGTAAATAATTATGTATTCTCGTTGGGTAAACAGCTTTAAATATGTATCGATTTAATTGAAACAGTATCAGCTTTAAAACCTATCCACAACGCGTTATAACCGATTAACAAGTAAGTAGTCTACGGCACATGGACACCAACATATTAAATATAGTAATTGATTCACGTTTTGTAGAATTAAAAAAAATTCATTTTTCTATTTGCATAAGTACATGTAGTAATGATCGTTTTAGTTGAATATTAAACTACTATTTCAATTATATTAGTTATAAATATTAAACATATACAACCAATCTATCTAATCTGGCCTATTATAGCACGTTTAACGGGCTTCTTCACAAGGATGCACGACGATGCTCTGTGATTTGTACTAGATGATGCTAGGTCTTGAAATCTTGTCAACAAGAAGGGATTAAGCTGACACTTGTATTTACTTCATTTCATCCTGACTCAGAAAATTGCAATTATGTTGCTCTGGTGAACATTAAACATCTGAGTAATTACATTGTAATTAATTGAATTAATATTCTATTTTATTACTTTTTAATTTGAATTGCAATGCTATGGCGTTTACGTTTATTTAGAAGTGCGTGTTTTGTGATTAATTCTGGTGTAAATGTGAGGTTCGGCATGCCATTAAACCGGTTTAAACCCCACAGCTTTGAATTGCCCGCTGCAATGCGGTGACCCCAGTTTTCAGCATTTTTTATGTTGTGTGTTGTGTTGTATGTATTGTTCTGTATTGTATAGTAACTGGTTACTTGCCTCAAATAATGGACCAGCGGATGGTTATAAGGATTTCTCTCCTGATGGTGTCTCTGGAGTTTCATTATTCCTAAATTCTATTACAAAATAGTAATACAACATTCATCTTTGCAATTGTAAACGTGGTTAGACACCGTTTTAACGCGTTTGTAAGATAACTGCATTTGATATTGCACATGTTGCTATACAACTCTGATTATATTGTGAAAGAAAATCAGTAACACATCTACTTATAAGAACGATTAACATTTACTCGGACTATATATATTTGTACTTACATAATACTGGAGCGGACACGTTTCCCGTTACAGATTCCGTTGTCGTCGTTCTGTTTCCTTCAACCATGGTGTTCTAAGCAATGCATGCCCATGCCGTGTCATGCTCTATACTGGGGACGGAAAGTAAAGAGGACTTTGCCTGCTGCCCCTGCCAGAATACGGTGGGCGGAGGATTGGAGTCACATTCACAGACAATGTCGATGTTGTCTCCTCTAAGTACTCTGATATTATTGTCAACGTGTGTCAGCCCAAGGTCTTTACTAATAAATTGCTTGATAGAAGGCGGGTCTATAATGAATGAATACTATGATGTCTTGTGAAACCGTGACATAAGTCTGATATAGCAAAACTATGAATATTACAGTAAGATACTTAAAATAATTACTTGGCATGTGCTGTGTTAAATTTAAGACATGTGTTATCCAGCGTTTCTTAAAATATTCACAATACATTTAAAAGCATCAGCAAACAAACTTACATAATACATTGATATTGACGGACGTCGTGATCTCTGTAGTCTGTGTACTTATAGATCCATCCATTTCAAAATACGTGTTTGATGCCTTGCGCAGAATGGTTTTGTCATTGCAACTAAAATTTAATGCCACGACGTCACCGTCCGAATCGCCTCTTGGATGGTTTAACCGGTAAGATGGGGCCGGATATCCGGAAGAGGCACAACTGAATTCAATTACTCTGCCTTCTCGAATACATACTGTGCTTTTGACGAATATATCCGTTATTGACAAAACTGGTTTTGAAACTGGATCTGGAAAACACAATAATTAAACACATGATTGATTGGTCTTACATCGTACTTTCAATTTTGTGCTTTTGTTGAGTATTATGCTGATGGTTTTGTACACATATTTCGCTAACCAAGACAAACTCCAATCACGGTATGCAGTCGGTGTATATTTCAAGCTGCTGGTTACGACATCAGCGCTGTATGAACTGTTGGCCATATCAGTGATGTTCCTGTCATCTTCAATCCAATATACATAAGTATGAGGCCTAGTCTGTGAAGTGGTGCATGTGAACGTTGAGTTTCGTTATAGATAGTAAAGGAAACGTCACTATGTGGACGCAGCGTAAGCGAAGAGAGTGGTACTGATACAAGAGAAACGCCATAAACAATCATTAGATTACACGTGAACCACGCTGTGTGAGTAATCCGTTTACAAACTACCCTTGAATCCAACAGCTGTTGTCGTCCATTAATAGTATTAAAGTATGTACTAATTTAAGAAAAATGCTAAAAACTTACAGAATTTCCGTCTTTGTACGAGGCTAACGAGCAAAAGTCAAACATTTACTTCATGAAACATTAAAGCAAAGTGATTATTAAGATATGTCGCAAATATACCTCACAGAGAACATGTCGTAATTACTGATAAATGGATAAATGATTTCGAAACTTAATAGAGATTGTTGCACCAGAATATGATTCGAATGCATTTATAATTTTATAAAACCACAATGGTAGCACTATTATTAGTCAAAAGGCCTTTAATAAACCTAAACACAATTTTATCAAATGTATGTGTTCTGTAATACTTACCACGGATATTCTATAAAGACGTGTAGGATATTGTTTTGAAACGCAGTTTGTTGCTCGATGCGGATTTGCAAAATATCATAGTAGTTTACAAAGGCTTCCGGCGGAAAATGCATAACAATTCAAAACAACATACATGCATCACGAGACGAGAAGAAGAGATACATACAGTGTTACTGTATATAGAACATGAGAATATAAACATTATACAATTCTTATTAAGAGCACGAGATATAAATAAGGTGTTTTGAGAATTGACAATTTCATGAAGATGATATTTATTTATCACATGATATTTTTGTTTATAATTGCAGTTTACTTGAGGCATGCACTTTTATGCTGTTTGCAAAAATGACATCGTAGTAGTAGAGAAATATTAGAAGAGTAGAGGTAGTAGAAGGGGTAGTAGTAGTAGTCGTAGTAATAAGTGGTAGCAGTAGTAGTAGTAGTAGTAGTAGTAGTAGTAGTAGTAGTAGTAGTAGTAGTAGTAGTTGTTGTTGTTGTTGTAGTAGTAATAGTAGTTGTAGTAGCAGTAGTAGTAGTAGTAGTAGTAGTAGAAGTAGCAGTAGTATTATTATTATTAGTAGTAGTAGTAGTAGTAGTAGTAATAGTCGTAGAAGTAGTAGTAGTAGTAGTAATAGTACAAGTAGAAGTAGTAGCAGAAGTACAAGTAGAAGTAGTAGTAGTGGTAGTAGTAATAGTACAAGTAGAAGTAGTAGTAGTGGTAGTAGTAATAGTACAAGTAGAAGTAGTAGTAGTGGTAGTAGTAATAGTACAAGTAGAAGTAGTAGTAGTGGTAGTAGTAATAGTACAAGTAGAAGTAGTAGCAGAAGTACAAGTAGAAGTAGTAGTAGTAGTAGTAGTAATAGTACAAGTAGAAGTAGTAGTAGTAGTAGTAGTAATAGTACAAGTAGAAGTAGTAGTAGTAGTAGTAGTAATAGTACAAGTAGAAGTAGTAGTAGTAGTAGTAATAGTACAAGTAGAAGTAGTAGTAGCAGTAATAGTACAAGTAGAAGTAGTAGCAGAAGTACAAGTAGAAGTAGTAGTAGTGGTAGTAGTAATAGTACAAGTAGAAGTAGTAGTAGTGGTAGTAGTAATAGTACAAGTAGAAGTAGTAGTAGTGGTAGTAGTAATAGTAGAAGTAGTAGTAGTGGTAGTAGTAATAGTACAAGTAGAAGTAGTAGCAGAAGTACAAGTAGAAGTAGTAGTAGTAGTAGTAGTAATAGTACAAGTAGAAGTAGTAGTAGTGGTAGTAGTAATAGTACAAGTAGAAGTAGTAGTAGTAGTAATAGTACAAGTAGAAGTAGTAGTAGTAGTAGTAGTAATAGTACAAGTAGAAGTAGTAGTAGTAGTAGTAATAGTACAAGTAGAAGTAGTAGTAGTAGTAGTAGTAATTGTACAAGTAGAAGTAGTAGTAGTAGTAGTAGTAATAGTACAAGTAGAAGTAGTAGTAGTAGTAGTAGTAATTGTACAAGTAGAAGTAGTAGTAGTAGTAGTAATAGTACAAGTAGAAGTAGTAGTAGTAGTAATAGTACAAGTAGAAGTAGTAGTAGTAGTAGTAGTAATAGTACAAGTAGAAGTAGTAGTAGTAGTAGTAGTAATAGTACAAGTAGTAGTAGTAGTAGTAGTAATAGTACAAGTAGAAGTAGTAGTAGTAGTAGTAGTAATAGTACAAGTAGAAGTAGTAGCAGAAGTACAAGTAGAAGTAGTAGTAGTGGTAGTAGTAGAAGTAGTGGTATTAGTGGTAGTAGTAGTAATAGTAGTAATAATTATAATAATAATAGTAGTAGTAGTAGTAGTAGTAGTAGTAGTAGTAGTAGTAGTAGTAGTAGTAGTAGTAGTAGTAGTAATAGCAGTAGTAGTAGTAGCAGTAGTAATAGTTATAGTAGTTGTAGTAATAGCAGTAGTAGTAGTAGAATTAGTAGTAGTAGTGGAAGAATTAGTAGGAGTGGTAGTAGTAGTAGTAGTAGTAGTAGTAGTAGTAGTAGTAGTAGTAGTAGTAGTAGTAGTAGTAGTTGTAGTAGTAGTAGTAGTAGTAATGGTAGTAGTAGTACAATTAGTAGTAGTACTAGTTGTCATAGTTTGGCAAAGAATTAATAATATATACTTTTCAGACTAAAGGTGTAATAGTCGCTTATCGCTTCTCAGCCGTAAAATGCTGCGCTGCATCTCCAACGTTTCCCATCATGTGATAACGTTACTGTCTTCAGGACACATGTATACACTGTTGTAGAATTGCAAAAGCATTCTAATTAATTTGAACCTTGAGCACATTGTCCACCGAAACACTGTTGGTACATGACTGTTTCCACGGAATTAGATCCTTGGTCTGTGTTACGCCAGGAAACCGTTGTCACTGGATATAATGTAGAGCATGTGAATGTGAGGCTGCTGTTTACAAACACATCGTCCACATTGGTCGCTAGGTGGATAGCCGAGTCCACGCCTGTAATTAAATAGTATTGAATGTTAAAAACGAACCTAACCTAACATAAACTTATTAAGATATATATTAAACATGTTTGTGCAATAAACATACATAAACAGTAAGCGAGTATATAATTTACATTGTGCTAAGTTTTCAATACATATCAAGATAATGGCTAAAACTTTGGCATCCATATTACGAATTCCCACTGCTATTGAATGATTTAAGAAATACAATGTTTTGATAGCGCAGGGCCGTTGTCGTTATGCACATTTACAGCCGATTGCCATGATATCGCACATAGTAAAATGTCAGAGTTCTATGACACTGTCTAGGCGTCTTGCATTTAAATTAAACTGTCTGATAATTTAACATTTCGCTTTTAGTTATATTTAATCATAAGCCTATGTTAATGATAATATATAAATAGCATAGGCAGTTGAGGGGTTTAGTATATATTGCACCCGAAGGAGATTTTTGTGAACCGAGGCCGAAGGCAGAGGGTGACATTACTCTTCAGTGGGGGTGGGGTGCATTATTTAATATACCCCTCAACATGCCTATGGTATTTATGTTGTTATACCGAACATTTATATTTTAATATAAAGAACAAACTAGTCATACATAGTTACAAAACCATTGCTTTGTTAACAACATTTTAATAAGCGCCTACCGGTTATTAGCTAATATGGAATTCCCGGAAACACCGGTTTCTAGTTTTAGGCCCACGCGCGAGGTATATTACCATGCGCGTGATTATGTTATATTCCAACGGAATGGCATATGAAAAGTATGCAGGGACGATAATATGGGATTTAAACAAGGAAAACGAAAAGTCTAGCAATATAATGATAATTATACGATTAAGTAAATAATGTGTATACGCAATACAATATATTAGACACTGATTGCACTTCAACTAATTTGATCCTAAAATGCGTAGACTTCAAGCATCTTAGAAATATACTATGTATCATACTATTAGGATTTAAAACTGATATACAGCTGTCTTGTTCATTTTGCTATGTATTTTGCATGTACATGTTTATTAGTCAATATTTGTATGATGGTCATTGTACTCGAAATCAAGTGGAATGTCAACAATTTAATTAAAACTGGATCATAATCAGCGTAACAAACAATTTAATACCAAGAACCATTTAATACCAAGAACCAGTATATTTTATTATTTGTAATCCCCATAAAGCACACATAATTGAAACATTAACCTAACCGCGTAAATTGCTTTTGTAATGACGTCATAATTGGAACAATAATTGGAACAATTAATTATCCATAGAAAGGTATTTCACTAATTTCAAAATACATGACTAACATCATTAATGGTTACGCAGAATTGGTCAATGCTGCGTTTCATACATGTATACCAAAATTTAAACACACTATATATCTAGTCTTGAATCGGTATTATCACACAAATGTAAATTTCAATGCACTACTCTAAAATGACATCTCAAAACAATTTGAAACTGAGGATTGCGTGTGTTTTCCGACCAATGTGATCGTTGCGATCCAAATATGTATTTTTAATCGCTTATTTTTATGAATTAACATATTTGATATTCGAGACTGTTGTCAGTATTATTAAGAATGGTTAACATATGATATTATCGAGTCAACTCTTATAAACCAATTACTACTTGCCTAAAAGCTGATTCAGCAAAATCAGCTCTGCTCGTTTATATATTTTGTTATAATCAAACTCCGCTGGTTTGGTGTAATTTTTAGAAAACCGTGGTATAACAGGTTACTGCCAGGCTATGTGTAATATATCAGGTTTGGAACGAACAAGCTGCGCAGTTATATTAATATAAGCCTTAACTGATATACTACGCCAAGACGTTTCTATATTTGTGCCAATTGAACAATTACACAATTCGAATTTTACAACATTTCGGCAACAGTAATTGAGGTTGAATAAAACTAAAATAAGTTAATTGTGAGCTTTGATAGTTGCCAACGTTAGTACGCATGTGTGTATGTTAATCTTAAAAGTGGTAGATGAATGTGTGTCTTGTCAGATAAAAACAAAACATGCTATAGTAAAATGAGGTCTTCGGTGTTTACAGGCGTTTTAGCACTTCTCATTATAGTGCACACACTTCCAGGTAATTAAGGAATTTTTTGACATTCAGACATTGATTTGATTTCCAGAACACTAGTTGACAACAAGACTTGATGCTAGCTTACAAATTTATTATTTAAGATGAATGTTGTAATTTCAGGTACCTGCATTGACCGATTCGTTAACGTTCGCGAACAATATGTGAGTTGATGATTGCCGTTGTTTTTACTTTGACAACGTATGAGCAATAACAAAGAATCTAATTTCTTCTTATAAAAATGTGTTTTATGTTTCAGTAATGACACTGCTTGATTCTATATTTTATAAGGCACACTATTCGAATTAGTTCTCATGGGCCAGGCGCATAAGGTAAGGACATACCAGGTACAGTTTCTTTAATCGAAGACGTTTAAAAACTGTACATGCATTCCAATATACCTAACATTAATGGTGAATAGTAGTATGCAGCGACGAAAGTAATTATTTACCCCCCCCCCCTCAACTCAGATTTGTTTCAAGACGTTAGCGAAAACCATCTATTACGTTTGCTTGGCCTAAATAACTTGAACTGCGATAACACAACATGATTTGTTGTTACTTCAACATACCTATTTCTTTTTCAAATAAAAATTCCATTTGATTTACAATATATGCTCCAACAGGAACAACTGCGCATTTCATGCTTCTTCTTGTTTGCACGATGGGTACACGTCAAAATAATTACCTGAATATAATCGCTACTGGTTTATAGCAACATGAACACGGGTAACCCCTAGAAAACGCAGAATGTCTCATACAAATACTGGGCGATGACATCAAAGACAACGTAACGATCAAAGGTTCAGTGCGCGTCTACCAAGACGATTTCCTGATATTCCCGGCCCGTTGAAAATAAGGTTTAGTAAGGGTACAACAACTTTTTTAATTAGTTGGATAAAATTGCAGTATAATCTGATCTGATAGTTTCGTGACTTTTAACAAAAAGTTGTGAATGTTGAGCCTTAATATTTCAACGTCTTATGAGTCTAATGAGTTGATAGGTAAGCCAACACAATGTATAGGTGTAAGTATTCCATTCATGGTTGGATTTCGTATGGCATGCGTTTTGGGGGATGGTTTCCATTTCTTGATAGAATTGCCTCAACATGTGAGATGATACTTAGCACTTTTTTTGCTTGTGAAAGTGACAAACATAGGACATCGTCCATCTCGTCCATGAATTTAGTGTTTTTGGACAGTTCTTGGTTGCCTTTGCTGAACGTAGCTGCCTATAGCCTAAAACAGTCATTACATGTCTGGCTTAAAAGCCTGCATGATGTAGTACAAGCTATTGCACGAACACATAGATTGGTGTAAATCTCAGACAAAATAGCTACTGCCAACAAATGGGTGATCAGTTTTCCTAGGGTGTTCTTCCCGAGCGGTTTGTTGTGGTAGCATATTTCATCATCTTTTTTGAAGGAATAACTTGATCTTAAAAAAAAACCTGCACATGCTTGGTTGCGTCTACTCAGATATTTTTTGAAACTATAAACATGACAAATGTTGTTTCCATGCTTTGCATATATGCGCACTCTCTTGTCTGTGACGTCTCACTCTTCTGCCTAGTGGTGTTGATGTTTGTTTGTCTTTCTGAATGCCATATTCAGTTCCTGATGTAAAATACTGTTCTTTATTATGTATATTACTATAAATAGTAACACATTTGCACAGAAAATAAACAATAACCTTTAGCTACGATAGTGCCAATACAGGTAGTTCCGGTTATTTGTGCCAGTGCAAAATAACGTTCGCTTAATGACGCAATATATCATACGATAATTATTATATTATACCGAACTAAATCGTACCGTTTCTAAAATATACTTTAAAAGTTAGACCGCTTTGAAATAACACATTATAAGTTTATGTTGTGTGCACATTGAACAGTGACGTCAATTCT
Organism: Congeria kusceri; assembly: GCA_027627225.1. Lineage (NCBI taxonomy): Eukaryota > Metazoa > Mollusca > Bivalvia > Myida > Dreissenidae > Congeria > Congeria kusceri. The sequence continues at coordinate 10,836,883 of CM051029.1, read as the reverse complement.
ATATGTGTACACGGGAGGCAATGATAGCAATGGTATATAATAAACAACATATTAAACAGCACAGCCGTTACCGAAGTGGTTATTGGCTCTCCAAACCTGTATTAGCAATCGGGCTAAAGCCATCGTACTAATGCAGGTGTTTCGTGCCAATAACCAGTCTCGGCACGGCTTTGCCGTTTATTAACATATTTTTAAAACACAAATTCAATTGATAAAGTTATATGGCAGATATACATGTACCAGACTGATGTAAACTAAAACAATCATTTAAAACTCATGTTACGTGTGAAATGAAACTTATTCGTGATAACGTTCCTTAAAATAGTAAACGCATGAATGAAAAATGCTAATAATGGACATATTACCATCTGCGCCATCATGCCGGACCTCGAACATCTGTTGACTTTCTTTGATCAGCTCTTTCTCTCATACATAACAAAATTCAGTGATGGAACCAGGACTTTTGAAAGAGATCGGCGTGTGTTTTTGGATCAAAAGCCATAGAGTTGTAAAATATGTACATGTCAGCTTTAGCTGTCGAGTTTTAATGCTCAACATTACCTTTGCCGTCTCTGCTGACTGTCTTAAGCATTGATAAAAAACATTTCAGTGGAATATGTAAATGCAAACCCATTGACAATTCCAGCTTACGCTTTCCAAACAATACCTGGATAATCCTCTGCAATTAGCAAGCGTAATGCTTCACTTGTACATTTCACTTGTGCAAGTTCTCATTTCTGCATATAAGTCCCGAAGTTAGATGTTCAACGTCATACAATCAATAGTTTCATAGTATTGTACATGTATGTTTCCTCACAATTTTTTTTGGAACGTAGAGTTAGAAAATTTGAATGCTTGTGTTGTTGACATCTTTTTCGACGACGAGAGTTGTGTTTGTGTTCCTCCGATAAACTGGCAACAATACCGACGGCATTCTAATGCAAAATAATATGCTACTGTTTATTATGATCGACGTATTAAGAAAGATACAGTTGTCGTTCATAACACATATATAAGGATATTTTATTGTAACAGTTTTGGAATTTAATAATCGATACCCTCACATGCAAATTACTTATATCTTTAGATATACTTGAAATTAAATAGTAACTATATATAGGCCGGATGATGAACAAGTATAAAAACGGAGATCAATAGAAGATGATAAGAACTTGAATTATTTTGATTCCATTTGTGTGCTTTTTAAAACGCAGTTTGTAAGATAGTTATGATTAACAATTCCAGCAATTGAAGGCTCCTAATCATTTACAAGTATTACATACGTTAAAACATAAATGCTAATTAAGCGTTTTTTTTTTACTGTTTACCACTTTGTTGTAACATGCTCCTCCGAACAGATAACATTTCGTGATGTTTCATGGTTTTGTATCGTTATGTTGCCCCAAGGGGAGCAACCTGCGCAGAAAGTTGCGCATGTAACTGTATGGTCACTTGTATTTTCGTAAATATTTTATAGTCAAATGCATCTTTACAAAAACTAATTATTATTCATTAAGATGACATTAAACTTCTTTTTCCGGGTTTTGTTTTGTTCTAATTGATTGTTCAATTCTCTGACTGCTACTTACTATTACAAGCAGGACCCTGATTAATGATTGTTATATTATGTGTTTGTGTTGAGTCACACCTATCGTTATGTTAGTTCGCTTTGAAAAAACAAAACAATTAATTGTTGGTTTTGTTTAGTTATTATAGGGATAATATACATGTTTGAGGTCATTAACGTCCGCAAAGTCCCGACAAATGGGTTAACTATTTTAAGGGACTCTGCGGACGTTAACGACCGAAAAAAGGTGTATTTTTATAACATACATCCAGAGTAATAACATCGAAACAAATTGGTATTTTACTTTAAAATCGTATTGTTATAGAATAGAGTAAACAAAAATCGCGCACATGTTTTTTTAATAATGGACTTTTAGTAGTAAGACTCGTTTACTCGTTTGTAAAAACCGGTCGATATTGGCGCGTGACGATAACCAACCGCTTTTTGTTTTTTAACACACCACTATAGCGGACTGAAAACGGACTTTTTAAGCTATGATGCAAGTAGCTGATTACGCAGATATTTTATTGTCATTTAGGAAGAGTCAAATTGTTTTTCTGTAGTATCGGGGGGCAACATTTTGATTTTTCCAAAGTTCACCCTCTACTTCAGGAGCACAATATGACTGTTCCCAAATGCCAATGCAATATATGTAAACACGTGTATGTAAATATAGCTACCTAGCATTTTACTGCATTTTAAAACACACGAATCATAAATGAGTAATTGTCCCACTGTTGATAGACATTGCTGAGAGTTAGAGCTGCTTTATTATTTAACTTTTTTTTTCTTAGTTCCACCAATATAGTGGTGAACAGGTGTAATTATGGCATATCTTAATAGAGCAACAATACACTACCCACACAAGCAAACATCATACAATATACCATTATTCAAAAGGACCACTGGAAAAAAGGAAGCGATACGATAAACTTTCCTCCAAAAGTCGATACGACAAAACCCAATACAAATATGCAGTAAAACATCGCAACGGCTTACTTCCACTTCATTTGTTTAATATGCGAAATATAATGGCACTCCTAAATAAATACGGTGTTTGGTATTTGTAGATAATATCCAGTGAATATGTCAGTGTTTTTGTCATTTTTATCTGCGTACAGCGTTATATAAACACTGTGTTATTTAAATTGGCAAACCTACACTATCTTAAAATTAAACTTCCGCATTCATTAAGTGCGCTCATTAAACAAAGTCAATATGTTTGTAATATAATATGAACACATTCACATAAACAGGCTAGCATAACAATAATTATATGAGATGTTAATTATCGTATTTCATTCATATTCATTGATCCATTCACGTACTGTTTTACACATGCCAATTTAATGTCGTTTCATGTTGTTTTAAGTTCGAGCATGTAATGGTTTAAAGGCTAATCGAAAATGCATCGGCCATGAAAACGTTTCTATTGGTTTTGCAAGTGCACATTGATTTGAAAAAATGGGGAAACAATGCATTTGAAGGAGTCTGGGCTTTAGACTGATTTATTTTAGCAAACATGTTGTTCGATTAAAATGTCGAGACACTGACGACCTTTATACGCGTTATTTAACGCTAGAATATGTGTGCGTTAATACATAGCATACAATGGCAAATTATTGGAATACAACGCGTTCTCATCAAAAGTATCCTCATATAAATCATTATATGTTTAAGATTTCTTCATTAATTCATTCATTCCTTATTTCACTATCATTCATTTATTAGCTATTTCACCCTTTCAGACAATGTCAATGACAATTGAACTATTTGCTTCAAAATTTAAACTAAAATCAAATCTTTGTAAATACTTATTTACTAGAACATGTAAAATAATTATGTGAAATAGTATTAGTGTTTTAGTTATACAATGAAATATATACCTTTAAGGAATGATAACTCAGTTAAACAATGGATATATTAGAATCGTTTCATTAGTTTTATTCCGTCAAATGAGTGAAAACACTTATATTAGTAAACTAGAATACAAATATAATTTGAAATGTAGGGAAACATCCAGAGCGAAATAGCGACTCATTTTTGCCCCTCCTCTTCTATCACTGTGGTCTGGTTCAGGTTTAGTATCTCCAGAAATTTAACCTCTTTTCGCTAAAATGCACAGAAAAAAAATTCAAAACCATGTTTTAAAACAATAATTTGAAACATTTCAATAATAACATGATTGTAATTACTTATTTATTAGAATATAAAAACAACTAGAATTATGTGAATTAACATTCGTGATTTTGTGATAAAATAAAATATAAATCTAAGCAAAGATGGAAGCGTGAATATATAAGAAGAATGTCATTATTGTAAATTCGAGAAACACATTCATTTTTACAGAACACCAAACAGGGACACACAAATACAACCCCCCCCCCCCCCATTGAGTCGCGATAACGGATCAGAACATTTTGTCACCACACTGAGTCGTTTCAACAAGGGTATTGAATCAAACAACTGTCGGCCGCATCTTCCTGGGAGCAATTCGGTTCCGCAACAAGATCTTTTATTAATGCTGCTTATGTTTGAATTGTTAATTTAAAAATCTATTACTTGAAAGGTTATATAATAATACTAGTTGAAGATTTCACACTAACGCTCGTAAATAACGATCTATGAAAACGCAATTGAACTGTTACACCACCCATAATTGTTTTATTTTATTTCTAAACCGTATCATAGAATCCAGCATGTATGTATGCAAATATTTAAAGGGAACAGAGAGAAATAATAATAATTTTTACAAAAAAGCAAAACAAAATAAAAATTTGAAGAATGTGAACTATATCATAAAAACGCTCTTGTGAAGGGGTTTCAACCTGTTACGCGGAATGCAAAAAAAAAAGATTAATGTCATTGTTCATGTAGTGATTAAGTTAATGTTGTGAAATGTGATTTGTGCAAGTAATAATGCATTAAAATTTTAATATCAATGTCCATTTCCATTTGTAAAATTCTCGTCATTAATTTGCTTAATCCTATGTTGCTGTTATTTTTTATATTTTTATTTTGTTTCACTCCTCCAACCGGACACATTTCCAAAAATGTCCGAGAACCAAGAAATAAAGAAACTCTGGCCTAAGCACGCTATCTTCGGAAAACCAGTTTTAAATTCTTTCTAAATCCATAGTTAAAGATTGTATTCTGCTGTCGATATAAACTGTGATTAGTTATAAAGAAATAAATATATAATAAACATAGTATACACCCAATTGAAGTTAAAAAAAACAACATCAAACGACTATATGTAATCATATTAAGGGTCTTGCTGGCATAAATTCATAATCATCATCATCATCATCATCATCATCAACATCAACAAAAACAACAAGGCCATCTTAAAATTTATAATTCATCATCAGATGAATTTAGCTATCCAATTACAAAAATAAAAGCAAATACACCCTCTTGTAACCTAACATGATACGCGCTGCAAAAAATATCTAACCAAACAAGTATTATTGAGTATAGAATATTTTTTTTATATTTTTTTTAATATAGAAAATCATATATACATATATTTTACGCCTATATATTTATGGTGTAAATACACGAAAAAAAGTGTTATTAGTTTATTTCATGTTCAAAGTAAGAAATGAATATATCGATAACTCTGTCTAGGCTTGCTTATCAAAAATTGCATCGATTAGTATCTGTGTGAATTGCGCACCATCGTTTAAAGTAGCGGCATTAATCAAAAAAGGTTGTTCGGGAAAGTAAATGGCAGGCGACATTTGTGCACACAGTAACATCCCTGATAACAATGCAAGCGGGCATACATGTGTCTAAACGTTTTACACAGTATATAGAATATCAGCACAGAGTTTTACACAGCAACGTGATAAAGTATTGTAACGAATGCTGACTGTCTTCAATGTTGTCACATAAATCAGTTTTAATATATCAGAAACACTAATTTCTCGATTCGAACAACAAATACCGCAGGTTTTACTCAGTGTATTTTTCATTATTTTAACCATTTTAAATAAAATTTTATATTTGTATTGTCGGGTGGTTTTAAATATGTCTTCGTATTTGAATTATTTTGCTACTTAAAGCCCTTGTTAAAAAATAGTGGCTGTAAAATTCATATTTAAAAATAATAATCTAATTACTCATGTTTGTATAATATAAATTCAACTTATTAGATACAACATATGTGTGAATTAATTATGTAAAGTGCAGGGGTGTATTTAGTAATGCTCTTAATGATATTTAATATGTTTTAATAAGATTTTATTGATTTTTAATATTTAATTTGTAATTAATTCAGCTATTTTTGTCTTAAAATACATTAATTAATGTGTTAAGTCTTGAAATTTAAAGCTATTTTAATATTTTTGTGAGTATTAATTATTATTAAAAAACATAATTGCTGAACAGTCATCGAAACTTAAATCATCAAAAAATAAATATTATCTTAAAATAAAAATAGAATAAACATGAATCTTGGGGAATAACAATGTTGTTTTTATACATTTAATCAATGGCTTGATAATACAGTTGGGCCAATCAATAACAACATATTGTATGTTAATTATAAATATCAATAATATTTTATTAAGCCTATTGTCACATAAATTTAATATGATTGAAATGGCATGATTAGTGGGCGGGGTTATCGTTCAACGCAATGAACTGCATTGGTTATGGATTGCGCACATAAATAAACCACGCCCAGTCAACCGTTGTCCAATCTATAAACCCCCGCCCTTTCAGCCCTTCGCATGCTCAGTACTAAGTCATCCTTCGTTAGCCCCACCTTTTCTCACCTACGCATTCGCAGTACTCTAGCATCTTTAATAATCCTTAATAGCCCCTACAAATCCAAACAACCTCTAAAAACTCGCTGAATAATCTTAGAGATTAATCCATAAAACATCGGCATCCAAATTAATCCCTTAGTCAGCCCTAATTTGCGGAACAAAATCCCTAACCCCACTGTAGTTATGTTCTATCAAATTAGGATCGAACGTCGATTTTAACAGAAATCTTATGAGATTGTGACAATACGTCTTACGAATATAATGATACACGTTCAATTGTTTACTGAATTTTAAAAGAACCTAGCGTATATGTGAGTGTTATTAAAATATCGGTATATACGTTATGTAAGCATATGTTCGTATCATAGCCATCAGCTTTTGGAACTTGAAATAAAATTAAATGTGAATGGTGTAATTAATTTGGCCCATTCTTCAATACGTTATTTGTACATTTTTATCTGGTTCAGCAAAATACGGCGATTTTAAATACTATCAAAACAATTCAATGATTTTAACATAATACAATTAAAATAAACAACATGTTTCGCAGCTAGGATATTATGTATAATACTTCATTTATTATCCGAAACATATAATTATGCTATGCGAAATGCTTAACATATCACTCAATATTTCAATTTACTTGTGTATGATATTGTATGTTATTGTATGTTTCAACCAATGCTTCAATTACGTTGTCCGTCATGTTTCATATACATACATGTAAACGATATTTAAGTATTAAGTATGTGGACTTTATATATCACACGACAATTCTATTAACGTATAACATATGGTATACATAATGCTTCAAATATCAGCCTATATATCAATTCACGTATGTATAATATATCATCCGACACTACAATAAGGTAATGCATGATTTTACATACAACGCCCAACAATCCAATAATGTGATGTATAATTCTACATATATATCCCGGCAATTCAATACGGATATTCATAATTCTACAAATACAATCCGATAATAAACTATTGCCAACACAACAAAGATCCCCTGTCTCATTACGTAACAGTTAATTTCCAGCAAATCATTTGTGCCACGCTTAAAGAGTTGACAACGTCATATTAACGTAGTCCCGGTCATCAGTTGACGACACAGTTTGTCTTAATGCTGGCATCCTAGGCTGATTATCTTTGGAAGATGTGATGTCTCCTTGAGTTTCGTAAGGATTTAGACTCAAGTATTCACGGAATTGTAGTTCTGCAAGTGTCTCATACTTATTATCATTTTGAAAATCTGCAGAATCTGGTAGAACATAAAACGAAAAAAATAATTTTCAAGAACAGCAACAAAGACAGTTAGGGGAACGAACAATTAATTAAAACTGAGGCAAGGTAGATGCGAAACAACTTATTGTTTTGTTGTGTTGTTTTTAATCTTTAAGATGACATTTGCTAACAAATATAAAAACAGACTCATAAGATGTATTATCTTAATTATGTATCCGGGTTTGATTATCTGTATTATGTATCCGGGTTTGATATAGTTGACATCAATAATTAACTGATATATGAAACCTTACCAATTCTACATGTTTCATAACTTCCATCTGTGTTTGAAGCATCGGTGTTTCGTCTAAATGCAACCATTTTAATATCATTATTAGATGTTATTGTATGACTAGCACACTGACGTGATTAATTACCAATGTTTTTGTAGTTACCGTTGACAACGGTTTATTTGTATATACATAGACTTACGGTTCTCTGGCAAGATCTTCGTACTGGTCAGTCGAGTAGGTATGCGTTTGGTATGTGTTGGATTCGTTTCGCCCTAAATTAATTGAAGTCACTTTGCTATTATTGATAGAAATAAGTCTCAGTCTAAGTAATTGTTTTATAATATGTTATGCATGTTACAAGTTGTGATGTAGTTATTTTTATTTGAGAATTCATTAACAGCCAGTTTTGAGATCAAGTACGAATGTACGAATTCCACAATACACTTGTTCAATAAACTGCAAGACACTAGATCTCCTAAACTCGTTCTGCTGCTACACAAATAACGTGTCATCTTTACAATATAAACCACAAACCAATATATGAAATTAGCATGTACATATATATGCAAGGGCTATATAGCGCAATACAATGCAATACATATTTACCATGCGATATATGTCTACATAGCAGGATGGACACAGCAATCATGATTACAACAACCCCCAATTCGCCACCTACTACACTAACCACAACTGACGTTTCAGGGTTACTCTCAACTGAAATCAAATATTAAATATATACATTATATGACAATGGAACCATTTAATTGGTTTTACTTATCTTTGCTAATATCGAGTTTAATCAGTTATATTTAATACCGTAGTGAGTAAACACTGTTCCTGTGTCAACTAGGGCTATTTCCCTTATTTCTTTAGTCCACTCTGATTTGCCTATTTTGTTTTCTGCCAGCATTTTGATTGTGTAAGTGGTGCCAGGTTTTAATCCCTCAATAGCCCAGGTATAGCTTATAACATAACCTGCTACGTATATATATCTCCAGATTTCAATATCGACTTTGTATCGAATAGTGAAGTTCTGATCCAAGCCGACATTAAAACCAGGAACCCATATAATAACAATGTCCGTTTTTCCTACTCGGTCAATAATCAAGTCCTTCGGAACATATGGTTTGGCTAAAATATGTGTACTCGTATAATCAATAAAACACAGGTATATACATAGGCGATTGTAATTTTGAATTAACTATCTTTATCAATTTTTAACTCTAGTAAAGTGTTACTATGTGTAAAGTCACAACATAATTTAAAAAAAACAACAACGTTGTAATAGATACATACATTGTGCGTGTAAGGTAAACACTTCCGCTACTGAACCCAATGTGTTGGAAACGTTCACCATGTATTCTGCATAATCTCCGAGCTGCACACGGAGAATCATCAGTTGTGTCTGCATTTTGTCATCAGAGGTATTAATCTGAAAGTTGTTGGAATCACTGGACACATCTTTCCATCCATTATCTACACGTTTGTACCAAGTGAAGTCTGAAGATTTCGGTTCAGGATAGGCCACTATTGTGAAGGTAAACACAGCCGAGTCATTAGGAGCTCTGTACTGTTCTTTAATAGGAGGTGAAAAGGGCGACGCTCTTGGTGCACCTGTGCAAGATCACAGTTATATTGTATGCACTTTCAAATATGTATAGCCAATATATTTACTCGTTAGATATATATATATAATGTACCTCATTACTTACAGTTAACGCAAAGAGCCAGGGACTGTTTTTGTTGGACTTGGTTAACACGGTTATTAGCGAGACATTTATAGCTTCCAGCATCATATTCACATCTTGCTCGAAGTATGTGAGATTTGGCTTTATGTGCTTCAGTATCAACAAGGATTGTTTCATTTCCACGAGTTGCATTGACGATACGAACAGTAGGTTGAGGGTCACCATCGGCATCACATACCAGCTCTAATGTTTCGCCTTGGTCAACAGTGATGTTAATGCTTGATTCATTTGCTTTGAATGCCCGTATATATGCCCCGTCTGGAATACATAACAAGAACTATTTAGGAAAATGTGTTAGAAATAACGGATTATTAATTACAGTTTATTGTGATTAATATCGCATCGGTCAATTATACAATAATTTTCCAAAAGTTAAGAACGCTGGGACAAAGAACATAACACGGAGTGGCGAATAAACATTATAATAAAAACATATTGCACCGTGCCAGTTATTTGCAATAGAAACATTAAACACACTTTTTCGAACGTTTTGCTCTCCACTTCTACAAACGCCGGAATTGTTTGAACTCAGATACGTGTTTGTCTCGATAATTTAGCAATTTTATATGTGTGATGCCAACAGAATGAATGTTATTTCCATATAATTTTCTAATGAAAATAAAAACATAAGTTAAATAAAAACGTAGTTATTATTTAACTTACATTCAACATTTATATATAATGTCGATTGACAAAATCCGTACACAACCTCATTTCCAATAGGCTGCATTATGTTTGATGCATTACATTGGTATTCCCCTTCATCGGTCAATTCAGTGTTGTTTATTGTTAGCGTTTGTCCTGTACCCACCACTGTACTCGTGTCTTTCCTTATCCATGTAAAGGTTGATGCTGGTGGATTATCAACATTTGTTAAGGTGCATGTAACCGTTAGAGACGTGTTGAGTAGAGCGATTTGGTTCTGCAACCCTTGAATAGCCGGTGGGTCTGTAGCATCAATTAATCGTATCATTCATTTTTAAAACTATGCAATTAATATTTAGTTATACATGCAGTTATTTATGGAAACCATTTGTATGTTATGAATTTTCGAATGTTGTACCATCGCAAGAAGAAAATCAATAATGGGTATTCATATTCAAAATCTATAACAAGTGTGATATTAAAATAAACGAATCTCTGTACAAATAAAGTCAATATTGGCTAACATTACTTACATAGCAATCCCTGTACATGTACAAATAAGGTCAATTTTGGCTAGCATTACTTACATAGTATATCAAGGGTAATTGTTAGGTGCGCTGTCTCGTTTACGCTATATCCAACGCTATCTACCATGGTGTTAACTGCGTTGCATGTTAACATCCCGTCCATGTCAGTGCTCGCATTGGTAATAGACAGGACATTTCGTTGTTGAGCTCCCGGGCCATACCAAGAAAAACTAGGAGCTGGATTACTGCTTGCAAAACATGCTATTGTGAACGACCAGCCTTTGACAACTTTAAGTAGTTGGTGTATCTGTTTGATGTTGTTGAATTTTGCTTTTATATTCACAGGACCATCTGAAAGGTAATAACTATTGGCTAATAAATTGATAAAAAACAACTACATATATAATGCCTTTATATTGAATGGTAAACAAAATGGTCGACTATAATACTTACACAGTAAGTTCAGGTTTACTGATAAATGGTTGCTTCCATTAACGTTTCCTTTAAATGTGGTGTTCATGATATTTTTTACCGTGCATCTATAGTCCGTTGTGCGCGTGATATTAGATATGTTTCGAATGCCCCCGTCGTGTCCAGAACCCCATGAATATATTGAAGTTGGCACACTGTCTACTGAACACATCAACCGAACAGTACTTCCTTCTATAACTCGTATGGTTTCGTCTGTTTCAATCCAACTTTTGCCAGAGTGCGGTAGAATGCTATACGTGATCGAAGGAACAACAGGACCGTCTACAATAAAGCAGTATTTTCATTCATTATAAAATGTTACATACTGAAAAAGAAGCTTAGAAACTCTAACGACAATTTGGAAAATATCAGAAGATTCAAAATGCACTTCGCGTTATCTCATTTTCGTGGTCCTGTACAAGCCAGAATACGACTGGTGGAATTAGGATTTTACAATATCCATCGCTAATATTCAATCTAAAATTATAGGCGAGAGCTCACGTAATGTATGTCACTAAGACACATACTCTGGTGTAAAAGTACACCATTTTGCTAGGACTAAAATGTGCTATTGATTGATTACTTATCAAAACCAGCAATGCAGCATCCATATTTTGCAAATGTAAACGTGCATTGAGGCCGTTGATAGGATAATGATACTTGCTTCTGTACGAAATCACATGATTATATTTTGAAATATACAAGTAACACATCTAGTTGATATAAATAAAATAATTGTTAATTTTTTTTCTCAAAATATCCGTATTGCGCTTACATAATACTGTAGCGGACAAGTTCCATGTTACAGTTTCCGTTGATATCGTTCCGTCAGCTTCAGTCATAGTGTTTGTAGCTTTGCATGTCCACTCCGTGTCATGCTGTATACTTGTACTGGTCAATGTAGAGGAATTGACCTGTTGTCCCTTCCAAAATATCATAGCCGGCGGATTGGCGTCACTCTCACATACGATGCTGATGTTGTCACCTCTCAGTACTCTGATATTGCTATCAATTAGTGTTAAGCCGATGTCCTTATTAAATAAGCGTTTAATGGATGGTGGATCTGTAATTGCATAAACCACATTATATTATTCAATAATATGAATTAATAAGTAAACAATCAAATTAATTTCCATATCTAAATGGCAGCGAATATATAACATATAAATTACCGGTTGCGAACCCTAATAAAATTGAACAATATAATAGTACCTTTCACCAGAGCTGTACGCCTGGCGTCATACGCACCTATTGTAAATACACGTTTTCATTAACATGACATTAAAAACAACTTACATAGTGCGTTTACATCGAGTGCGATTAACTTCTCTGTAGACTGTGTACTGTTGGTTCCATTCAATGAATACATAAAGTGAAATACCCTGCACGAAATGCTTTCGTTATTGCGAGTGAATGTTAACGACAGCAGGGCACCGACGGATTGTCCTCTTGGGTAGGTCCAGTGATAAGAGGGAGATGGATATCCGGAGGAGGAACATTTCAAATGTACCAGCCTGCCTTCTCGTATATTGAACGTGCTAGATATACTTATGTTGTTGATAGTCACTATCGGTTTGGAAACGGGGACTGAAAATTAGACATGACAACTGTTACTAAAATACTTTATTCGCATCAGATTAATACAATTACTCTGAAAAGATAAGCGATACTTGGACAAAATCACCATTTACGTGAATGACAAAAAAGTATGATGAAACATTAGTGTACACACTTACCTCCAATTTTCGTTTTACCGTGGTATTATATCCCAAAAAAAAAATGGAAATCAAACAAAAATAAAATAGAAAAACGTACATTGTACTTTGACGCTCTTATTGGTTGTTAGAACCGTGTTGATGGCTTTGAACTCATAACTTGCAATACAAGACAAATTTCCTCAAGTGTACGCGTTCACTTTCGGTGTGTATAGCAATCTACTTATTGCGACGTCATTACTGTAGGAATATTCAGCCAGGTCAGTGATGTTCACACCATCATTAAACCAGTGAATAATAGCATGAGGACGGCTTGATGATGTGATGCACGTGAACGTCGATGTGACATTGAACACAGGGTACGCAACGGGTGTTTGTGGATCAATGGTCAACGAAGTAGGAGGAACTGGAAATGAAGCAATTCACAGTTAAAGTACGTATTGCCAAATGCCGTTATGTATTCATTCTTTATTATTGTATTGTATAAGACTATGTTACTATAACAAACTTATAGGTCGATTTGCGAACATTTGTTTTGATTTTTTTAATCAGACTTAGGCTCGAACAATGTGTTAATATGAATTCTTAAATGAATCTTTATTCACGACATGTATTCTTATTTCCCACATATATTTCTACATTGATATCTTAATCCAAATTATTATGGCATATACAGACATTGCAATATTCAATACAGAAATAAAAAGTTCAGTTATATTTTAAATCGAATGTTTATAATTTTCCAAATTGTCGCTAAATTTAATTAATCATCAATAAAGGAATTGATAGACATGGATTTGAACGTTATTGATACAAAGAAATTAAAAGCCAGTATTTTGAATTAACCTTAGAAAGTATGTGTATATTGATCGCATTCATAAATGTGACTCAAAATATGGATATCTATTAAAGTGGCATATTCACTTATTTGCAAATTAACAATTTCGATGTTGTTGTCACACATTCAAAAATTTACTTAACATTTGAAATAGCACTCATAAAGCTGACATTTGCTGATAACAATTTGTCGTTTGCAAATAAATAAACAATTGAAATAGTCAAACTTGAAAGCTTTTGCTCATATTTTGATAACACATGTATCTTTTAACATACTTTGTATCTGTTCCGTGTAGGTTCCAACCCCAGCATAATTTGATTCGCTTTTGTTCAAATAATATTAAAGTTGATTTGTTCTTATGCCTTATATTTTGACATTTAAAAAATATAAATGTATATAAATGCATTCGTGTATTGTTTGCAGTAGACCCCGCAACATATTTAATAACTGAAACCCTGCATAAGCATACAGTACTAATACACTGCAAAATACTAAATAGTATCGCTGTATCAGCTTAGGAAATACACGAAATAAATTGATACTATTTATCAATTGCAATGAAAAAAGACGTATAATCGGAATCTGGAAAAATTATAAGAAAGAGCAGATTAAGTTGGAATCCATTAATTGAATATCATACTCATACTTATCAGTGTGTTTGTAAACTTCGCGTTATGTCGCGGATGGGTCCTAAGGAAGACAATCACACAGTTATCATGTTTCATTCAATTATGGTGAAGGATATGTAGAAGTGAGTCTTCATATTGTTATCACGGAATTTCGAATGTAGACCACAACATACTTCAATCAGTTGCACAAAAATAAAACAGAGTAAGATGGTCTATGATAGTTTAAAAAGCACATGAACTTAAATGATAATATATATTATTTATTATAGAAATTGGGCGGGGGGAAATCAGAAAACTCGTTGTGTCTACACCGATCTGACAGACCTGTATTATGGGTATGCGCTATTTTCCAGCAAAGCTCGCAATGGTTGATTTAATATCTCATCGAGGTTAGATACCAGTAAATCAATGTGTTTTTTTCTCCGTTTTACATTTGAAATATTGCCTGGAGTTCAGTTTTTCTTCTGCTATGAAAAGCATTTAGCATGTCAGTCATGCCTTTTGTGTTATTTATAATATCTTCTGTGTGTTTGAAACCTGTTTGTGCATTTCTTTGGAGGCTAACTTGAAAGATGAGCTTTTGGGTGTGTTTACTGTGGCATGGGGCTTTTGTCGAAATATTAGTGCCGAAACTCTAGTTTCTTTCGGTGTGTGCATTCAGGTCAGACGCATTTTCTTAGAAGTCACATGTCATATATTTATATTGCAATTTTTGGAATGGCAAAGATTCATCTTTAAACAGACACCAAGCTTGCACAATCTGAAATCTGAAAGTTGGCCGATTTATAATGGGACCCTATGGGAATTGGATTTACTGGCATCTAGCCTTGAATTTTCACACAAAACGAAAGTAAAAGTAGCTTTTATAACATAAACACAATCACAGCATGAAGACTTGCAGTCAGGGTTTGATTTATTGAAATTGATAACAACTTATGAACGGTTTACTAAAAAGATGCTTCAATATGTTCAGAAGTGTTTATGTAAAACATATGACTTGGCCACACTCGGTGTGCGTGCGATTTTTTTCTCAAATGCAACGTCGCTGCAACGACCGCCGCAGACAATACGAATAGCTACGCGGCGCACGGGCGTCAATCATACATTGTGCAGGCACCGTGCGGTCATTGTGTGGTCAACTAGTGAGCATCATACGGTTTTTACTTTAAATTTACCAGTCTCAAGAACGCACGATGCACTTGCGGAAGCACTATGGCGTTTGTTTGCATTGCTTGCTTGCGATAAACGTACCGGCGCCATTAGAATGAAACTGACACCATAGGGTCACCATTGGATGTATCACATAGTGACCTCGCGGCGCCATTAGCTTCGTATAAATAAATGAAATTTGTTTCATGCTTTTGTCAGGATGTTGTTTCATTTAACACAATATCACTTTATTTCACGTGTGCTACTTAAATGTCAATTTTATAAAAATTTGCAAATTTAAAGAGTTTACTATATTATCTTCATGATAAAAGCCTACGTGTCAAATAACATTCGATAATGGCACCAACACTTGAAATAGCATTACAAAATACTGTTTATATTTGCGTTGCTTTCGAAATACATGCGAATAACTTGAGAAGATTATGCGATGTCAGCAAATTAAATAAAATTAAATGACAATAATACGGCGGGGCACGGCTATCGTAAGATTCAAAGACTAAATATCTAACATTGAACACGCACGGCAGACGCACTGTGCCCGTACGATTTCCGCACAATTCCTGTGCAAATTCCAAATGAGTTTTCAGAACGCATGTGTTTGTCTAAAAACGTGCGATTGATCTGCGGTCACCGCAGTGGTCTGTGACCGAAACTTAAGGCAAATTTGAATAATAATTTTATAAACAAATCAAATTATAAACCTAACAATGTACAATATTAGTCATGGGCAGGCCTTATGAGAGAAGATGAAATCTCACATTCACTTAAATATGATAAAATCCTAATTACGAGACTGCTTTATTCTCACTATTTTGGAAAAAGCTTGGATCCTTTGATATCAGACACTTTAATCGGATCATGCATCAAGAACTATTATATACAAAATATAACATGGACTGACATATAAAAACATATTTTCAATAAATATTACGCATGTACGCATTTTAATATTACAGGCTTTAAATTGCCAGCAAGCTTTCATCTTGCAAAATTACAAACTGATAAACAATTCAAAGCACTGAAGGCACAGCAAGTGTTCGCGATTGCATAATAATGGGCATAAACTTGTTTTATGTTTTATTGTTATGTAAATATAATCTTGAATTTGAGATTTCACTTCATGATGTTTAAAAACATATTTGGCAAATGTCCCGTTATGGCAAATGGCTGTCAAAACTAATGGTTTATTTGGACATTCGAAGTATTTTCTTCTTTAAAAAGTGAATGCAAACCTATATATTAAATCATGTTATTAACGTGTATATGTAAACTGAGAAGAATTGTACATATATCAATGTATGTTCAATGCAATAATTATCGTCAAACTATAGTACATTTATAAACTTACTTAGGAGAGTGATTGTGTAGTTGTTGCTGTACGTGGTCACGCCATCGATTACTGCGGAACAACGCCACCTTTCACCATCATTTTGCACACTAACGGCTTTGATAACACACGTGTAGCGAGTTGAAGAATTACAATAGCATCCCAATGTATCAGATGAACTTGTAGCAAGACAGATGTTGTTTACAAATTCGTGAACCACGACGCCATTTTCAACACCGGAACCTTTGGCTAATTTACGCCATATAACCTTATTAACACTTGATGGCGTAGAACATGTCAGTACTAGGGTGTTGTTGACAAACACACCATCTACATCTGCACGTATTTGCACGTTTTCAGTGCCTAATAAGTAAAAAACAACAACAACAAATTAATGGATAGTTATAATTATATTTCAAGAACATCGAATAGGACATTAAAATATAATTTAAAAAAACAACAAATACTACTAAATATTTATTAAAATACGATAATAATAATATTTTTTATAAATTATGTGATTGTTTTTCTTTTTATCTGGTATGATATTTTCGTTTATTTTCAAAACAAACACAGACAAAGGCAGGAACATATAAAGCTAGGGAAGGTTTGAAAATAGATAAGAAGTAGAAATTATTATAAAAAATAATATTATTAATAATACTAATACTAAATAATACTACTAAACTAAAGCTACCTACTACTACTAAAACTAAAACTACCTACTACTACTACTACTACTACTACTACTACTACTACTACTACTAATATACTACTACTACTACAATTGCTACTACTACTACCACTACCACTACCGTTACTACTACTACAACTACTACTACTACTACTACTACTACTACTACTACTACTACGACTACTACTACTACTACTGCTACTACTACTACTACTACTACTACTATTACTACTGCTACTACTACTACTACTACCACTACTACTACTACTACTACTACTACTACTAATAATAATAATTATAATAATAATAATAATAATAATAATAATAATGCTAATGATCATCATCATAATAATTGCTGTTACGAACTTTTTTAACCTTTCAATGCAAAAAGGATTGTAAAAAAGGATCCCTACAGCAAAATTATTCATTGGTACTTTCATTGTAAGTTTGTAACATGCAAGAGAGCTTCCGCTTTTCATTTCTTTACGGGCCTTTGTCGAATTGCATATTCAACAAATAATAACCCGCTCAGAAAACTGCTCGCTTCAGGGTGCACATTTGGACATTTAATTGAATTTAAAACAACTGAAATGCTGGAATAGTATAGAGATTTATACCTTAATGTTCTGACACTTTTCTGCGAGGTATTACTAAAGTGCTTATGTACCGATCCTAATATCGGAAAAAGCCATGTTAAACGTTTTTGAAACTATCACAAATAAGCGTATAGCCAGTGAATATTTCAGGACAAAACACGACTATATCTCGGGTTACAATTTATTTGGCAACATATGCAGCCATTATCATAAATAACGCGAAACTTCGATAAAAGCGAATTATTATCCAAAAGTATAACATTCAATACACTATACAACTATTAAAATGTGCATGTTCGTGTATTTTGTTTGTAGAACCATGCAAGAACAATTATTACATACGGGAACATTTTAAGACAGTTCTCCGAAAAAATCGGTTATTAAAATTTACATTACAGGGTTATATTTATAAATCCACACCTCGTTTTTTTGTTTCGTCCACTTAAGGACACCTGTTTAACAAGAGGACCATATGACCTTTAAACGCTTATCTTATTATAAGGATCTGAGCCTTGCGATTTCAGAGGAGAAGATTGTTAAAGTCATTTTAGTATTTAAGTTAATATAAATCATGTGACGCCTGGGTCGTGGCCAGTTATGTACCCAGGGGCATAATTTGAACAAGCTTTGTAGAGGGAATTAAACTATGTTACATGACAACTATTAATACTTTGGGTATTGAAATTGCAGAGGTGAAGCTTTTAAAATGCACATGCCCTGTAAGTCCTTAGAAACCGTGTGACCCCCGGGGCATGGTTTCTTTTTACCCCAGGGGAATAATCTGAATAATCTTTGCAGAGGACAACTTTACAATGATTCATGCGACATATGAAACCTCTGGATCTTGCGGTTACATACAATATTTTTAAAGCCTACTCGCAATATACATGTAAGTCTATTGAAACCATATGACCCCGAAAGCGTGAACCATAGGATGTAACATACCAAATAATGAAACCTCTGGGCCTTGCGGTTGCAAAAAAAAACTATTTTTAAAATTCGTTGTGATATTTAAGTATATATAATGCATTTCACCCCCAGAGCATGGTTTCATTTTTCATCAGGGACATAGCTTGAACAATCTTTGTAGATACATGCAACATTTTGACCTCATCAAAATGCAGCATATCGCATATTGAGAGATGCAAACCGTTTGCGACACCCATATCAACTGCAGTTACAACAATCTATACATGTGTACCTAATCGAAGCAGTAACGTGTGGTCGATTACAGCAACAAAACATTATCATTATAAATGAAAGAATGAAATGCCGTTTTTTTCCCAATCATTAGCGATACAAATACTGGTTTGTGTGAATTATATATTTTCGCTTTATACACAAGCACCTGTTATACACGGTCTATATTAATTATGACTAATTTACAACTGACATTGTTGTTTCAATTGCGCGTTAACAGTCACACATTTATACATGTATATTTCATGACTGGGAACTATTGTTTATTTTATACAATTATAGAACCACCTCCTGTGGTGACACGACGACACGACTGTCCCCTGTAACAAACATATTCCGACCGATGATTCGCGACAGATGCTATTAATGTACAATGATTTGTTGATTAGTTTGAAAACCACGAATTTAATTTTGTCTAAGAAATTTACATTCATCGTATGTCAACGGATATGAATGGTTATGTATGTTGTTCCTATATGTTTGAGTTATATAAATTGACTGTTTTATGTGCATTACCAATGTGAATTAACGCGCTGTATTAATACACATGTTGATTTCAACATAGCCTGTTTCCCGGTTCGTGCTATGATAATAAGCCTGGGCACAAACCAAAACAATGTCGGCTGTGATGGATTATCTCAGTTATGCAATTTTGATAAAAAAAGTCCTTCTATAAATCGCACGACATAGTTGAAGCAAATTTATGTTAGATAACACAGAATAAAGATTGTTTAATCAAACATGCGTTTCCTAGTAAAATAAGCGTTTCTTACCAATGTATTTATTAACGTAGAATGCAAAATAAATATCACAATAAAGTTATGTGGTTCAACATGAAAATCAACAAACATATGCACATATATAGTAGAAATATGATTGTATGTTTTAGTGTCTTCATTAAATATCATACGCCCTGTATTTGCTAAGTGACGGCAAACAGATACTCGGACCATACTGTAAGCAACAGTTATTAAGCATGTCAGAATGGCTAAATATTCACAGAAATCGTATTTCTTTCGATTCGAGACGCTACGCAACGAGCAACAGTGGTACGCAATAATAAGAAAATAAGGATAGGATATACTAGCATATATGTGTAAAATCATACATATAATTCAAATATTAATTTCATAAATTCCAATGTGTTCTATTATAATGATTTTACTACACAAAATGCGCATTAACGACCTTCAAAATGCGACAGAAATGTGTTACTTTGAAATACTATCATGCTTTGTCATTTCGTATACAATTAAACGTATATTTTTCATAATTACATTGTATATTGTTTCTTATACAGTATACAACTATTCAGAATGAACCTAAGTGTTTATTTTACGACAAAAATAGCAACAACCACTATAATTACAAAGGTGTACTCATAATTATATGTATGCATCATTTGTGAAATACCATTCGTCTTGTAGTTGAAGGGTTACAAGCGGAGCACAGCAAACCACTGAGAAAAAAAGAATATACGTTTGAATTAGAAGAACCGTTTGATTAGCGTAGCACTAAGTTTGTGTGGCCACTTGTGAGTTGTTGCTTTTTTTATATTATTTATATTTAATTATCAACAAGTGTTATTTTGCCGTTTTGCGAGTGTATTAATGACCGAAAGAGATTCATGAAATTACCACACACACAAACAAAAAATGATTTGTTTTTCTTTATGTTGTCTTAATCTGGCATTTATGTTCATTTAAGGATTGAATTTAATTTTGGTTGCGTTCATGCGATTATGAACGCAATGGTCAAACTGGCAAATCCATGATGCGCGCTAGATGTGAACGCCGAGCATATATTTTCTAGCGAAAATGCCCTGGATATGGTTTGGCGGTGAGCCGAACAATCTCATTCCTAGTGATGAATATGTAAGGATTGCTGTGGGTGTATGCTTGGCATTCTCTGTTGTACAATTTCTTCAGAGGGCCAAATACTCAATATGCAGGGGCTTAGTAAGGTGACAAAAAATAGCACCACGTTGTGTTCTTTTGCCCAGTCAGCAAGGCTAAGAACACATGGCATTTATGTCCATCATAAAACACCAGAACTGGTGTCCTAGTGGCTCTCTCTTAGTTGGTGTGCAAGCTTGGCAAACTAATCCATGAGATAGGTCTCAAACAGGACCCTGTTGATGAAATCACTGTCCGACATCCCTCCATCAAACCCTGAAAGTGCACCTTCCAGTAACATATCCACCTATCGCTTCCCTATGAACACATTGAATGGGGGAATGTGGTTGCCGACTGCATTAGCCCCACCAATATTCGTCACAGTTCTGGTCCTTGGATATGTGATAGCCTGTGGCTTACATACCTTCCGCATCTATGTTGAAAATTCTCTCAAGGGAATATCATTTTCTAAAGCACAAACGACATTTCTGAGAAGTAGGTGGATATAGTCTGTTCAGAGGATGGCATTGCCCTAAAGGAGGTCAGTTTTTGGGGGGGTAACACTTTTCAGTTCATCATATCTCTTGAGGAAAGAGTAAAACCAGGGTTTACACAGTTGCTCCTTAGCTACTTCCCAAGTAACTTGCCATAACCAGCTGTCACGACAAGAATTTCAGAAATAGGATAACTATATCCATTGTTACCCATATTAATAATGGGGTCAGCAGGTTTTGTGTCTTCTTCTGGACTGAAGTCTTACTTTGCATCTGGTCCTATCTCTAAGGTTAGACTCCAGAACTCCATATATACGTGCTGCGCTATATACAGGTGTTCCTGCCAGTGTGGCATGGAATGCTCTCTTCCAGTTTCCCCTAGCAAAGTGTTTTTTGTCGCTGACTGATTTTTCTTTCTAAAAAAGAAATCACTGAGAAACACAGCCAAATTAAAGATATGATTTAAATTTACTACAGTCTGACCATTTGAAAAATTGGGCAGATATTTAATTGTATGTAACCAAAACACATGTTACTGAAGTTTAACCTATGTTCAGCAGATATAATACACAACAAAGGGATTTGTGAATGGAAACTTATAATTTACGGGCATATTCGGATACAAAACATGTTTAAAATACATTTCTGTCAAATGCTAAAAGAAAACTTACCGGTATATAGTTTATTTATGTGGAAAAAAATATTTGACAACTGGATAACATAAATCGGTACCGCGAGAACTACTTACCCGTAACACTGCTTAACGATGTATATATGAAGTTAGATCGTGTTGATAAGAACACATTGATAATGTTCTTCTTTCTGCTGTTGTCTGGTATATACAAAGACAAAAACTCCGATATAAAAGCTACGGTCCATGCACAACGGTGGGTAAAAGAAAAAATGGATAATAATTAAATTTACAGTTCATGCAATTCATCTGCTAATAAAACGACGACTACTACTACTACTACTTCTACTACTACTACTACTACTACTTCTACTACTACTACTACTACTACTACTACTACTACTACTACTACTACTACTTATATTACTACTACTACTACTACTACTACTACTACTACAACTACTACTACTGCTGCTATTACTACTACTACTACTACTAATATTATTACTACTACTACTACTACTACTAATACTGCTACCACTGCTACTACTGTTACTACTATATACCATCACATACACTAATCATACAACTATTACTACTACTATTACTACTAATACAAATACTACAACAACAATAATAACAGCAACACCAACTGCTACTACTACTACCACTACTACTACTACTACTACTACTACTACTACTACTACTACTACTACAACTACTACTACTTCAAAGATTACTTCTACTACTACTACTACTACTAAGATCACTTGTACTACTACTACTTCTACTAAAACTACAACAACTGCTAATACTACTACTACTACCACTACTACTACTACTACTTGCACTACTACTTCTTCTACTACTAACTACTACTACTACTACTACTCCTACTTCTATTACTACTTTATTGAACATGTGAATTTACTTCGTCTATTCGAAAGTGCAGTTTTATCACTTCCTATTCTAAACGTTACACACATTTTTACACGGTCTGCATACTTGAAGTAATATAGAAATGAATTGCTGGTATTTTATCATGTATTGAATAAGATTACATCAATATAAAACATATTGCAAGTAGTTTCGTGATCTTGGGTCATTTATCCTTAGAACATTCCACGGCAGTACTAAAGCGAATATAGAGAGAGAGAGAGAGACGTGAACTTGTGTGAGCATATCTGTATTTTGTATAGACGTTTAGCTTTTGTTTTCTAAATATTATTAAAACAAAACTAGAACAAGTATCCTACTAAAATATTTAATGTAAAAACTGTGTTTAAGTACACGCTATAAAAACAGATAAAATTGCATTTCATACAATTTAAGCAAATACGAATATACTTGTCTACGGACAGTAAAAGCTGCTCCGGTAGTATACGTTTGTTCCTGATAATATTACCTTTAAGTTATTGTGTCCTTTTGTTTGCTTTCATACCATTTTAAGATGGTCAATGGAAGACAGCTGATGCATTTCATATTTCTATGTCCGTTTGTGTACGATCTTATTTGTCACGCACAATTTAATGCCACAGATTTCGTCTGCGTTTATGCAAATTAGGTGTAATTTTCCAGACAGTTCATACACCGATGAAATGCAGAAAAATATTATTCAATTCTAAAATAAAAGCAATTTAGCTCTAACGTGGCAGAATATACAGAATAAGTGCTACATTAATACTGACAGATACATGTTTCATTATACTAATTTTGTCAAATAACATGTACACGAACTCACAATTTTTTGTATTATTTTATTTTCAAAAATTGACAATAAAAATATGGTAGAGAAAAACGATTTAAATATTTCATTTATATGTTTTAATAACATGTTTAAATGGGTATCTTTAAGTTCATGGTATATGTCATATAAATGTTGTTTATCTATCACTGTCATGTGCAGTTAAAACCATAAATGGAGAGAACCAGAAACAATCGGTAAAACGTATACAACAGTAAAGAGCATATTTAAAAGATACGGAAACAAAAACAACATTTAAATACTATAATATTTATATTAAATGAAAATGTGTAAGTATTTTCACATATCAACGTTATGTCTAGTTAATGACTAATTGGAAAATTAAAGCTTACACATGTCAAACTATATATATTATACATTTTGGGATAAAGTTTCTTTGAATTATATGGAACGAATCGTTAAATGTACGAATCATTAATTGTACTGTAAAGGAATTACACCAAATCAGCATTTTACATTAGCAATACAGTTTGCAGTGGATTTCAAAAAATCGTCATCATTCAATTTGCTAGAATAAGGGTTTAAATAAATGTGCCGGTGCGAAATGATAATATATCGTCTGCGGATATATATGGGGCTTATATTGTAGGACGGGTACCGTATATATTTGAAAAATGTTTATTTAAAATCAAATTAACATTATAGTTTATTCTGATCATTAATATAATATCATTTGATTGAATAAACATCTTTAAAAATATTCGGCGTCTGAGGATTTGTTTTGTCAAAATATAATGTAAAATGTACTTCCTATATAAATATTCAACTGATTAATATGTAACTTGGTTAATTGATATTGTGCTTAAACGTAGCATGTCTGTCTAATTCGTCATGGCATACGATTCACACATGGTAAATCATTCCTTAACAATAATGTCTCAAATTGTAATAGTTTTATATACTTTTATTAAAATTTGTTTTTGAAATATTACAAATAAATAGTTGTGCTGGTCGGTTTTTGGAGTATTATCTTTAAGCAACTTTATAACCAATACTCAATCGGATGGAAAAATCTCAACAACTATTTGTTATGGTTAGTTATATGTCGGTAAATAGCTCATCTTGCTAATGTTATATGCATTTTTTAAATATTTTATCTGACTTGAAATAAGATTATTGTATCTTGTACCTTGTACCCAAGAGACAAAGACAAAACAGATAATGAATAGAAGGTAATATATTCATTATTAAAGCCAGCGGAACAGGCACGACAAGCCACTATGATTGCTAGAACATTACCTATACAGGTATGGATATGCATTATCATATTTGTGTTAAATATTTATGACTAGATATCTCGGCGAGTCCTTAATAATTATTTGATGCCGATATGTGTGTCTATGAAACGTCATGCTTTTATTGTGGATAGTTTATAAAGATTAACCTGAGACTGACCTCTCATTCGAGAAAAAATACTCAGCATCTAATCAGTTTGCCCTGGCAGTTCATGTAGCATTTTTCATCGTTTATATTCGGGTATGATCCTGTGCAGTTTCAAGTCTTAGCAGGTAACGCATAGTTTTTTCGGTTATGTACCATGAGCCTAGCCAGGTTATATTTTTATTGTATGTAATCCATTATAGAAAAATATATGCCCATAGAACAATGTAACATCCACTTTGAATATACGCTTTTCGCATTTGCACATGCTTTCAACAAATATATGTCTTATAAAAGGATTAATTTTATATCAAAGTGCTCAAAAGGCACATCGATTAAATAAAAGAACACAATCGTTTATGTAATATATTGCTGTTTGACATAAGGCACCATGATTTCTACTGTGCAACCTATTTTCGAAATCATCTACTGGAATTAAGTCATGCACACAGTATATTAATTGCAATCGAACCGCAAACAATATTACCACGTGACCGTAAGCAATACCTACTTTCGATGTCTGTTTGTGTTTTGCAACCCCAACATATTTTGCAGATAAAAAGTATATAGTCTGCTTCAAAATATTCAAAATATGTATATAACATGCGCATCTGTATCGTTCGTTATTTTTATCATCAGAAGGCATTTAGCAGTTATCGCCGCTGTAGTGCACGATATTTGTGTTCATATTGCAAGTCAAGCACGGATATTTGATCTCACTGCATGCAGGTAACTATTTAGATGGCATATCATTCGATAGCAAACGTATGAGTTTGATAAAAGTTTGAAGTAAAATGTTTATTATGTATGAATTAGAAAAGGCATTAAATGTATCTGAAAGAAGAGCAGCGTCTGCGCGTCTGATTAAAATCCTAAGATAAAGGGATGCCACTAGCTTGAACTAGTTTAAACATAAATATTATACGTTTTATTCTGAACTATAAAAACTTGGCTAATTTCACGGTGGTTGAATGCGTTCTTTATATAATATCGGTCAGCATCGTGATTTTCCGATAGCGGGTATCAGTTGTAAATACTACCTTTGGTGTATTGTATTTCAAGCAGGGTTTACAATAGAGCATACATTTCTACCTATGCAATATTGCAGAGCAAATAGCTAAGTGGTATATTGCTCGTAACGCTAACCTAGATTTAGCTGGTGCGAGTCCCGTCATTAAACAATATTTTTTTATAAACATTATATTTTATATTTACATATATGTTTTATGTTGTTGTTTTATCTTTTGATTTTCTATATTTGTTTTATTATTATTATTGTATTTTTATTAATATAAATAATTTATTACATAAAAATTTAACAACCTAATCAGAAACGTGCTTTTTTCGTCTTCGTCTGTCATGCCCGTCTAGTCATTATCAGTTTATTCGTGAAAATCATGATATCTATAGGAAATCGTGTTGAAACAATGTACAATGAAATAAACAACAACAAAACAGTACGTTCAATAAAGAAAAAAAAAGTTTACCTCTCCGGGATTAGAACCTGGACCGCTCGGTTAACAAGCGATGTACTTTGTCTTTAAACCACTCGGCCATTCGAAGAGCTGTTCAGTGCAGAATTGCATTTGCGATTTATCATGTATGTTGCATATCATAAAAGGTAAATCAATTAACTGTAAATACGCCGGAAAGCTACGACGAAAATTAACTACTAAAAATAACACATTCAACCATCGTGAAATTATTCACGTATTGACAGTTCAGAAAAAAACGGACTATACTAATTCTGAAGGCGGTTGTTGCAACATATGCAAAGCCTTAAAATACAAGTAATCAACATGCATGACATATATATGATTCATTTTGATCATTCTGGGTATAGCAATTCTGAAGGCTCGGAAGAAGATCTAGGTTCAATAGTTTTAAAAAAAAGTGGAACTAATCGATTAACTTTAACAATAACAGGAGCTGTCGGTGAACTGCACGCTAGACTATTTTTTCTTAAACTAACTAACAAATGTTGCAACTCTATGACAGCGATATCACTCTTCGATTGGGGCAATATTTACTATTCCTGTTATCGTTATTATGATAATTATTTTATTATACCAAACCTTCTAAGTGCTAAAAGGCCCATAATTTTGACAATTTGCAAACTAGAGTTACTATACTTGGCCTATAGTTGGCCTATAGTTTTATTATAATATAGGGGAATACATGTTTTAAGTTAGTATTAAATCATTTAAGTCATTCCTGAGAAACTAGTTTACTGAACAACATTTCTATGTCGGAAAAGGGCCATAAATCAATTACAATATATGCGAGAATATCACTGAATAATATACCAAAGTTTAAGGATATAATTATATTAAATTGTTTGAAATAAAAGTGGACCTTACTAAGCGATAAAAAAAAACTAAACCAAAAGACAATAATTCAATCAAAATTTAGAGTTGTGGTTCTTATCCTAGAGATACACTTTATCGTATTGTTTAAGTATATCAATTATGAAGTATATAGGTTTATTTTTTTTAGGTTCACTTAAACGAAAAGCTTACAAATAAATTTAAGTTGAAAACCGCCATTAATCAATTTAAATTTATACAGAGTCATGACTTTTGCCATACACATTGTCACGTGATCGCTATATTATTTTAGTACTTCGCGTTATACATAATTACAGCAATGCATTGTCTTTTTAACTTTTATTCATAATCTCATCTAAATATAATCAATTCAAATCAACGATCTCTGAATCAAAGATGTTCCGAAACATTCAGTATATATAGCAAGTACACTGGTTGACCTACATTCCAGCTCAATTCCAATAATTTCCCAACTGTTAATAGTTTGTACAAAGTGCCCATCATGTTACTATTAATAAATATATATTTAAGTTCATACATGCTTATGCTAATATACAGCTGTTACGTGCTTTGCACTTAAATATTGACAATAACTAATACAATTGTACCAGTCATATTGAATTTTCCCTAAAAAACACGTGTTGCAAACACATGGTGTTTACTTACAATCAAATACGTTAGTCGCGTTGCACATACCACGAAGTTCAATACTTGACTTTTCACATATCTGGTTTTGAATACATGCCAGTAATAAACAGTCATATACATCCCCATTATGTTAGTAGTTTAAAAACGTAATGTTTCATCTTGTTGCAGCAGTAATGTTTTTACAACATTTCACATAAATAAACAATTCATTTAAATGATAGTTATTAATTACTTACATATACTAACATATATATAGCCGTATAAGGCTACTATGTTAAAACATGCGTCTTATCATACTAAATAAGTATACCAAGTCTTAAGTCTCAAAATGTGATTGTTGTCAATACAAGTCGAAAGGAAAAGAGCACTGAAGAAAACATGAATTGTCAAGGGCCAGAATTCAATCTTAAACCACATTATAATTATGGGTTTACGTATATATCACATCATAACTAAGTTTCCCATATTTGAGTTGCAGGCCATATTGCTTTCAAGAAATGTGGAACTTAACAATCAGTTTCACACAATATTAGTTGAACGATGGCCATACTCGTAATTCAATAAAAACCCATGACGGAAGTATGGTTCCTGTCCTAAACACCCATCTTAGCATGGTGGAAACGTACAAAAAGCTGTAGGTCAAATAGTTTTCAAGAAACGTAGACCTTAACAATAAAGAATGTTTTACGTTCTGAACAGAACAGAAATTCAAATATCTATAAAACAAAAATGGTCTAGTAAATTGAATGTATTAATTAGTGTGGACGAATGGAAACTGATTGTTCTTTTGCATTTTAAAATCAATAAAGAAGCAAAATGACAATGGTTCCAATATAGAATAATTCACAGAATCATCGAAACAAATTATATACTTTGTTTACATGAAAATGCCAATATCCCCTACATGTTCCTTTTGTAACCGTTGTGGGGAGACTTTAGAACACTTAGTGCCGGAGTGCCCCACTACAAAGTACATTGTAAGCAACATTTTTCCAATTACAATGCTCCTCTACTGTAACATAACCAAAATGTGATGCAGTGAATAAATCTGTATGTTTATACTAAACTTAACATATACAAGTGCAACATGTCTGGATCACTGCCTTCTAATGAAGGAGCAAACAATTGCATAAAATTGAAATAAGAACATCAAAAGAATTCAGCACTTTTACGAAACAATATCGATAGTTATAAATCAGCATGGGAAGATATTCTGGATACATACGGAATATTACGCTAGTCAGTTGTTCCAAGAGTATGTATTAGTCGAGTGGCTTGTGTGATGACGTATTTGTTCTTTTATGGTAATACGGGATCGGAAAGATAGCGAGTAGCATAATACGGGATTTGTTTCTGACGACATGTATTTCACCGATTGATACAGCATGTATTTTGTTAAGATTTAAACAGGTATATAATAAAACATCATATCTTACTCTTAGATCAGACGTGTAGTTTAGATAAAGCATTCCCATTATTGACTACAAGTTTGTTTTTTACTCATAAACTCCAATGTTAGTCATGTTCCCTTTTCCAACCTATAAGAAGAATGTTGTGTTATCTACCTTACAAAAGGTTGTATCTGCTTGCATACAATACATTACTATAATTGTGTTGTAGTGTGCTCGTAAATTCAACTTTTTTCCTTGTATTTAAATGTTATGATTGCTTCCGGTATTAAGGAAATGTATTGTTACATAAACAAATTGTCAATTGAAACAATTAAGAATGTTGTGTTGTTTTGAAACTAAACTATTCTGGCTTACATGTTTTTGTGTGTTTGTTGTAAACATTCACATCTTCAAAAATCAGTATCCTATACTTCAACATTAACTACATTAATGTCTTGTTGTTGCTTGTTGGTCATGCTGGTCAATAAAAAAATGTATAATGCTGATATTTGTTCTTTTATGATCTTATATTTCAGAAATGATTTATAAAAAGTAAAATGTTACTTATTCAAGAGCACGCATTAAGCAATAACACCATTACATTTGATTTACGAATACAAATGTAGCGAAGCACAGTTTATGACGGTAACAATTCAGATAATTGGTTTGCGGTCTGAATGAGCATTTTATCCTACCACTAAATGATTTTATAGAAGGAAACTCTACCTGTCAGATAAACTTTTGCTTTATCCGACAGGCAAGGTTTATCTGACACCCTCATGTATATACTTTTGACGGACTACTTTTTCCAGGAATGTGAGTGACGTCATAAACAAGTAATTTTAAAGGTTACGAAATGGGTCGATATTTAACAGTTCATCTATTGGTGGAAATAAGACACTAAACATTCAATAATTACATTTTATTATATACCTTACAATAAATACTACATTACAATAAATTAAATAGTAACACATTTGTAGAGGAAAAATAATCAATAACAGTTAGCTATCGACACAATACAGGTAGTTTCGGTTTAAAATAACTCGCCAAAATTCGCGTGCGCGCGTAATGACGAAATCAAATGTTTTACGTCATTCAGTTGAGTTTTAAGTTTACACAGTGTTGGAATTTAAAAAGAGCAATCAGATTACAATCTTTAGTGTTTCTGTGTTTTTTGGATGGATTATGATAATAAGATTTATATCAAAAAGTGTATCCATGGAATATATGGCTCGAATGGAACCGGTGTGATTAATTCCATTTCAATTTTCTATAAGTCGAGTGTATTCCGAGCTGGATTGTTGTGGGTGGAGAACAGAGTTGCCATCATAAGGTGTTAGATCTAGTAATTTGGATGCAGTCTTCGATTAGTTTACTTTTGAAAGGAAATTTACATAAAGGGTTATTTCTTTGATGAATAAACCGTTTCTTTGTTGGTTGATCAAAGAAAGTCTATCCACAAAGAATTACCCGCTTACACCAACTGTTTAAAAGGAATAGAAGGATTATGTTTGCACCTTTATCGATTATGCCATTTGCGGATTAACAACTCACTATGGAAGCTAGAACCTCTGTAAAACTAGACTACACGACGTTTTTATCAATGAAAAAATCGGGTGAGTAGGGTGTATTTCATTTTAAATTTTATGCTGTGTCATTCTGGAATAATTAAGTCACACGAGTTGTGTGTATATTTTGAAAGATAATAGAAATGGTATATAATAAACATCTCGACGAAGATAAATCCTGCATATACACTTTTGGAAAGTTAAAATTGCCAGCCATTTTGGTCTTTTGTTGTTGAACAGTTTGGTCAAATCACGGACTTGCATTTGAATAAAACCTTCTTTTATCTACTGTAGTGTGTAGCATTTGGCATGGTGAACATATTTGAAACAAAGCATATGGCGATATTTTATCTTGTTACACTGCGTTTTGCATTGAATTGTTTCGGACTATTTCGAGTGGCGGAAACATCATGAATATATTCCATATTACTACGCAAGGTTAGATTCAGTAAATTTGTGCGTTTTTGAGTATTGTTTCAAATAATTAAACGTTAATAGTGTGTTTGTTAAACATAAAATAAATAAATAAAATTGTGCTAGGATAAATAGAATATTAGGTTAGTGTCGTTGTGTACTTGAATTTATCCGACTCGTCTCCGAAAGGCTTACACGGCTCGGCATGCCTCGCCGTGTAAACCTTTCTTTAACTCGTCGGATAAATTCAAGTACACAAAGACACTAATCTAATATTCTCTATATGCTTTAATTCAAGGGGACTTAAATATTGGTTGAAATAGTATTTATAAATACAAAAACAAACCATGTTAAGTCCCACAAAGTGACATTTTATACACGAAGAAAAGATTCATGGATTTGAAATAAATTCCTGTTCATGTGTGGTTATTTACGGTAGAAGGCCCCTAATGGGACTATTTTCAGACCTTGACTGTCTTATTATCTTTGATCATTAATCTTTTATGAGACTAAACTGTGAACCTCAAATTGTGATCGGGTACACTTATTAAAATGATTGACATATTGTCAAAATGTATTTTATTTATTCCTGAATAGCTTTAATTTATACGTCAAAGATGCATCTTATAAAAAAGTATAACAAACATAAGTGCTGAAGTTTACCAACAATACTTATGACATCAAATTTGGCTAAGCATATGGTAAAAACAACAGATTTCATTACATTAAAAATACGCCATAAACCAATTTTGTAATGTTTTTTATAATTATTTCTTAGTGTGTCAAAATCAGTAATACCAAAATATTATATAACCTTATATAAGAGGAAAAGGTATCAATTGACATAGGTTCCCCACAAAACTCTCAAGGTATAACATTTGGAGCGAAGCTACCCTATATTAAAAAAAATGAAAAATTATGAACAATATGACATGTAAAATATATGTTCTTCCTATGTTATTTTTTTTTCTCATCTAATTATAATATAATAGCAGTATCGATATTGAATGAGTTATTTTTACATTAATATTAAATAAATATATTATTTTGTAAACATTTAAATACAAATGTAACTAGCTGAGGTTCACATATCCTTGGTTACCATATTCAGAAAAAGAATAAACATTTTTTATAAGTGTGTGTTTCAAAAAATGCAAATGACATTTCCATTACATTGGGTAAACGAGAGTTTCAAAACACTGGCAAATCTTTGCGATAACTCCATCAAGACTCTTCTTGGAGCTTGTAACTATTGGTAAAATGGCACTATTTTCGGATAAAAATATGTCTCTTAGACCATTATCATCATTTCGCCGATACATAATTTTCAGATGGTTTTTACAGCGGTAGATTTCGTCGAAGTTCCTCAGTGGAACAGGTCCAAGTTTACACAATGAACAGTATTTTTAATTATCCAACAGAACACCACACTCGATCACCAGATATCCAGCTCTCTACCCATCTCGACTGACTATAGTTTTTGGTGTGAATGAATGGTATTTCACAGCAAGGAGCACGTATCTCCTTCACCCAGATATGTTTTCAGATACGAATAATAATGTTCAATAATACTCATAATCCTTGCACGTTTATTTATAACTATTTTAACTTTAGTGTAATGAAATACACCAGACATATCGCGAATATTTCATGATTAAATGTAAACAGAAATGCCGAACAATAAACATGTATTTCACACATTTAATTGAAAATGATTCATCATTCGAAAAGTAATGTTATTATTGCAAAAAATATTTCTGTTTCGGATCAGATCGATTAGATTTACGGTTAGTGGCAAATGGGCCGAAGTTAACCGATATTTCGCGAGTATTTCCGAAGTCATTAGGACCTTTATACCGTAACTCAATTAATATGCATATATACTGATTATATGGCGATCTTAAATAACAAATGCCCGATTATACTTAAGGAAATAAAGAAATATTCAACACTGACTATATTCAGACCGCGACAGGATTTGTAAAATTATTAAGCAATCCCACTGCGTATGAACCAATTACTATGCTGAACATTTAAATAATACGGAATTACCTTCATATTTGATTATAATAAATAATTGATATCCAAATGCCCATGTAAGTAAGCACCAAACGTATCACGAAACGCCTGTTCCAATGTTTGCTGCTAGTTTGGAATCTGTTTTGATCGCGAGACAAACCTCGGTTCAATGCAGAAAAGTTGTGCTGATACAAGGTAACCAGAAACAATAATCAGACTATACACTGTTTAACTTTCATTAAAATGTATACACAAATTCTATATAATTACAATGTCCTTTAGTCATATCATTTTACAATGTTCTGATTGGCTGAAATGCAACATGTGACTGAATTTATTTTTCAATGAAGCCTGTTGCCTCTATTAATATTCATTAGGGATTATTTTTTAATGTTGTTTACAAGCAGTGCTGTCACACACAAAAAGCACACAAATTGAAATACAGTTACAAATTTATTCACATTTATACATGGCATTGTCAAAAAAGGAAATAATAAAAAATTAATTAATTAATGAGTAATAAAGTATAAACATGTAAAATGTATGTTGTTTCTTTCTTTTTGCCTATTTGATGAGCATTATGCATGAAAGAAAAGAAAAAAACATGGAGAGAAAATTTAACACAAACATAAGGGGGTATGAACGATTTCAATATCAACATTTCATTTTCTCATAATGTGAACAACACTAATGAAGGACGACTATAATCAAGGCAAGTTAAAATAAAAAGCAATAAACAGATATTTGTACCATACTTCATATGCTGCTCTTTTAAATGAACTTCAAGATAACGACACATGTATTCCTAGTACTGTGTCGATACCGACACCTTTCAGCGTTTTTGTGAGAGAAACAAAAAACGTGTCCATGTGTCGTATGAACAATCTGCACATAACTTAAGTCAACACGCAATAAATATTGGGGATTTCCCAAAATTGTAAATGTATGATGCACATGAATGAGTTTTCGGCTGGAAGATTATTTCGAGGATTTTCGAATTAATTTTCTTCTGCAATTTTATTCTAGATTGTTATGTATCAGTGTTTTATAGGTTTTATTTTACTTTCATATTTTCAATGAACATTTGATGAGATCGTACATACCGTATTTAATATTTATATTTAAGTTTAAATTTATCAAAAAATGAAAACAATTTATATTTAACAAACACAAACATACAAAAACAAAAGTTTACAAATCAGGGCAAAGAATACCACAAGAACACCTCAGAAATACTGCGAGCTACATTCAATTGTCACCTCTGAGAGCTGTGTGTCCCATTTATCATTGTAAACATCGCATTTTCAAGTACGCAAATGACTCGCTAGTTGATAAGCTCAAAACACTCCTCGAAGTAGGCTCACGTTGGTCAATTAAGCATAAGCCAAGGATGATGTGCACAAAATTCACCTGTTCATTTTTCGAACATCTATTCATTCACATTGCACGACAGGGCGAAGTATATCTTGTACATCCAGTTTGAGGCGAATCGTTATACAACTTAGTGGCGAATAGTTATCACCCTCTGGCGAATCGTCAGTAAACTGTGGCGAATCGTTATGTAGCGAATCGTTATTGTGGTGAATCGTTACTAATTCTATCACTCAGGGTCAGGAGTTTCATCAGCATCTGAAGCAAATGTTTAAAAAAAAGAATTATCATTGACTAGTAGATTTGACTAAAACAAAATGGTCTTCTTGTTTATAGTTCTATGCAAATAAGATGCATAACACTTGTTCTTTTCAATTTGTGTCACACAGGTGAAGAAACTGTACAGTATATATTTTAAGCCGATAACACACAATTCCATAGATTTGATATTTTGATCAGAAGTAAAATAATAAAACTCGATTACCTTTGTCTCGTCTTGATTTTAAATCCACACTGTTTGTTATATTTTGCGAATTTCTTACATAAATTGTTTCATCACGACGTGCAGAAAAAAATGTGGTATTGACATATTTGCTCAACCCACGGTTTTAAAATGCATGCCATAATGCGCGTAAACATTGACTTACATCGAGGGCCTAACGGGTCGTTTTAATAAATAAATAAAACATACACATGAAACATTGCGTTTAAAAAAATTAAACATTAATTATTTAAATATATTGTACGCCTTAAGTACGGTCCACACATGTAGAAGGGAGTTACAAAATTGCACCTATCTGAAAACAACTTCAGGCTGGTTTAGCTTTCAGTCGTAAATCTAAACTGGAACGCGTTTCAATATGTCCGTCTCTTGCTGCATTTATATTATGGATACAAAACACCTTGTTGAAAATTGCTCATAAGAAATATCAACCAAAACAAAAGTAAATAAAAAGTTAATTTTATCACTAGAGCTACTATATCATTTAAGATACCGCTGTGTTGCGACATGTACACAACGCTACTGCACAACGCTACTGCAGTGCAAGGGGCGGAGCCTACGAATCATACTTCAATGTATTGATGCGCGAATCACACAAAATAAATCCCAAATTATTTTACTCTTTTAAAGTGAAAATTTGTAGTATGCACACAATTGTAATTATAATTGTAATTATAGGAATTGAAACGCTCTTTTCGGTACTTCATCGATGTATGAAGGTCAGGTTTTTTTGTATCTAATTTGTATATAAATCCTTCGGCTTTATGCACATTAGATAACAACATACTGTCCTTCATACATCGATATAGCGCCGAAAAGAGCGTTTTAATTCTCAAATAAATCGATGCAATTGTATAACTTCATTTTGCGCGCAGCTTTATGCATATAGACTTGACATGCTACAACAACAATAAAACGTTAAGTACTACAAATGTGTATGCAGCTTCTACTACTTTTGCTATTACTAGTCTTTTTTCGGTTGTTTAAAAACAAATATGTCATGGTTTAACTGACAGTTATATGATATTTTAGAAACGTTACTGAATTGTATAACCATATACGTACACTTCAAAACGCGTCGAATATCTTGCATAACTTTTTATTTCCTCGTTCAGTTAGCAGAGAATTAAGTGATAAAATGATGTATGTGGGGTATTCCATCAACGGTAACATTCCATAGGCATTATGTTTCCAAACTATGACACTTGGGATTACCTGCTTGGTATCTGGTTTAAATAACATCACAAGACTTCCTGTCATACGATACTAGTATGTGATATTTACAGCGTAAGGTTAGTTCAACACAAATTAAAATCCAGCCATGCGGATCTACTGTGTAAATATGCATACGCTTATTCACGAGAACGTATCTTCATTGTCTTTACTGTGTCTGTGTATTACGTTTTGATGTCTGCGTACATCTTAAAGGAGATGTGCGCTATGGCATATGCATACAAACGCACGGCAGTATGCAGGAATATTGCTGTGAACGTATTTCGTTTCTGTTTGCCCATGTACAATAAATATATCGTTACATTTCGTGTTTGAAATGGTTGTAATCTCAGAACCAGCAGAGCAATGTTCGAAATATGTTCACCTGAGTGTGGAAACTGATACCCAGCAGACACATGACGTTGAATAAAAGTTAACAAATGGTTAGGTTGGTCGGCAACGTTGATTGTATAAATCCGTCTTATCAACGTTGTAATTTTGTACTTGAGATAACGTTGAAACAACGTATATATTGTCAACGCTGAAACGTTGGTTTGAACATGAAGTTGTATCAACGTTGCATAAGCATACAATGTTGGTTGACAAATAACGATGTATCAACGTTGCACCATCTGCATTAATCTATACTTTATATTAACATAGAAACAGCAGCCTGGTTTTGAAATATGCTTGTGGACCATACTTAGAAGACAAATCAAGTTTTCGACAAATGAGTATTTAGATCTAAATGCACACAGTGACTGTCATTAACTCTATTGGAGAGAATTGTATACATGAAATTTATCTATGAAATTACTCTGTAATTGCTCGGATCGTGTTTTCTACCAAATCTAACTTTTGGGACTATAATACTTTCGAATCACGGTTCCGTAAATATGCCCGATCCATTTCCTACAATATTATTAAATAGCTTATTCAATTGTGGGACAATGATTTGTTGTGTGCTTTTATACAATTCCGCGCATATCCTGTCTTTAACGTTTGATTAACTTATTTAGCGTAGAGGCTGTGAGAAATGCGGCCCTGTTAACCACTACACATGGGAGTGTCGGCGATTTCCTAATAATTAGGGTAATCTAGACAGCCACCCGTATACTAGGATTAAGCACAACAAATTTCTAATTCTAAAAGACTCATGTTGTAGCTGCGGTTATCATTCTCGTGTATGTGACTCTCTATATATAGACAAATGTGTTGATAAATGTATTCATAAATATGACAATAACTGAAGCAAAATGCATGTACTTTGTTAGCAACTTTGTATATAGAAAATAATGCTAAATGTAATAATTCTTGTACAAAATGTATTACTGATCAATGTGAGAATATGTCTGGAAGTAATGTTCTCATGTAAAGAATAACTCTACTTTTGTTTTTAAGACAGACGTCTTCATGTTGTTTTCTTTAATATCCAGAATTTAATGCCTAAATTCGATGAAATTAAGTTATTACTTTTATCTAATAATATTGATATTTTCGGATGTTGTGAAATATTTTTTAATGAAACTATCGATAATGATCTTATGCATATACCAAACTATACTTTCATTAGATTAGATAGAACAAATAAAATGGGTGGTGGAATTATCATATATTTGAAAGATAATTTGCTATTTAAACAAATTCACATTAATAATAACAACTTGGAGTATTTATGGATACAAATACGTTTCACTAATGCAAAACCTTTTATACTAAATTTCACATATCGCCCACCTGATTCTACACACGATTGGATCGATCATACAAAAAGTCAATTAAGTAACATTGACAATATTTACTCTGAATATTACATTATGGGAGATTTTAATATGCAAAACATTCTAAATTCTTATATACTGATGAACAGAAAGTGGTCATCTGTTTTATTAGAATATGACTTGACTCAAATGATCAAAACAGTTACACGAGTTACAAATTCATCTTCTTCAAAACTTGATCACGTGTATACTAACAGACCTGACCTGTGTTTCTGTTTATGCAATAAGTGATCATTTTCCTGTTTGTTTTACTCGACACATAACTGCTAAAATATCTAAAAACAAACAGCACACTACAATACAATACAGACAATTTAAAACATTCGATATCAATTAATATCTATCAGAGCTTGTACGATACCAAATAGCTTCTGTTGCAATGATTCATGATCCCAATCAAGCTTTAAACGCATTGCTAAATATCATACAAATTTCAGTTGATAAGCATGCACCAATTTAAGAAAAAAGAGTGAAATCCGAAGCTCTTCATGTTTGGTTCACAGATGAAATTAAGTTGGCAATTAGAGATCGTGATCATCTTAAATACACTTAATGGTTGACAGAATATAAAGCTATAAGAAATCAAATTACACATCTCATTACAAAACATAAAGCTGCATTTAATAACAACGCTGTTAACCAAAGTAAATCATCAAAGTTCCTGTGGAAAAATATAAAATCACTCACTTGTAATAAATCTTGTTTATAATTACCTGCTAGCTTACAATATGACGGCAATGCAATAAATGACGCTAATGAGATTTTGAATACTTTTAATGACCATTTCATTAATGTCTCTAAAATTGTGAAACAATTTAAATATTACTCTTCATTTAAAGACCATTTAAAACATTCACTTGATGTAAAACTTGGAAACACGTTCTTTAATATAGCATACATATCTGCATATGAAGTGAAAACAATAATTGACAATATTGACATATTGGCACCTGGAATTGACGAGATGCGCCCCAAAATACTTAAGTTCTGTGGAGAACATATTATGATACCAATTACCTCAATAATAATCAATAGCATATCAACAGGTCAATGCCAAGACAATCTTAAAACTGCATATGTTATTCCAATCCACAAAGGAGCTGACGTAGATGATCCCAACAAGTACATACCAGTCTCGATTCTACCTACTATCTCAAAGATATTTGAGAGACATTCTGCAAATTGTTTAAAGAGCTTCTTAGATCATTGGAAAACTTCTTCACGTCCATCAATATTGATATCGTGAACATCATTCTCGTGAAACCGCACTTCTCAGGCTCATAGATGCTTGGTCTAAAGAAATTGATTCGGGTAGTATTATTGGTTCTGTATTTTTAAATCTCAGGAAGGCATTTGACTTGGTAGATCACGATATTCTTCTTCATAAATTGCGCGTTTATCATTTCTCAGACGCCACTCTTATGCTTATGGATTCATATTTATCAAACAGGAAGCAGTGTGTGAAAATGGGAAGCAATCAGTCTTCATTTTTATTTTCTTTACTTGTGGCGTTCCACAAGGGTCCATTTTAGGTCCCCAATTATTCCTCATTTACATAAATGACATTGGTTCTCGTCTTCTTCATTTGTCTATAAATTTATATGCCGATGATTCGACCTCGTATGCAGTTGGTAACAACACGATATGTCGTCAACAAAATTACAGGCGGACATTAATACCGTGATTGAATGGTGTGAAGTAAATAATATGCTCATTCAGTCAAATATATATGGTAATTGGTTCTCTTCATAAATTAAAACATTTAGATCAATTAAATATACTAATATTCAAAACACACATGTAACAAGTAAAATCTCCAATGGTTCTTGGAGTCTATATTAATCAGCATCTTAACTGGAATGATCACATAAATTATGTTTGCAATAGAATTAAGGCTAAATAGCCCTTCTCAAAAGAATCAACAATTTCTTAAATAAGGAGATGAAACAACTTTATTCCAACTCCCACATATTATCAATTATTAATTACTGCTGTGTTATTTGGAATGCAAGTAGTAAATCTAATATATCCAAAGTATCCGTTCTTCAAAAGCGGTGTGTTAAAATAATTCTTCGAAAACCTTCTCTAACCCCTTCATTGGCACTTTTCCAAGAGTTAGAATGGCTACCTTTTGTAGATCGGTGTAAATATCTTACAGCTGTTACTGTAATAAGTGCTTGCATGGTCACACTCCTTGCCTACAAAATAGCTTACACTTTACTAACAACACTTGCTACACATTGAGGTCCACCACCTTTCTCATCCGAAGATTAAATACGATCTACGGTAGAAGTAGAACTTGTTCGTATATTGCAATGGAAATATGGAATAATATACCTTCTTATATTTGAGATATAGATTCCTTATCAGGGTTTAAGAATAAATTTAAAAACATTATTATGCTTAATAATTGATCAAACATAATTGCCCTTCACTCCGTCGATCACATTCCTTTTCTATCATATTTGTTTAATTCCATTCTGTGTGTATCTGTCATGTGTGTGTTAATAATAATAATTTGTATGTGTTATATTCTATAAATAAAGATATTATTATTAGTAGTAGTAGTAGTATTATTCACCAGATTTCAGGTTCGAATTTATAATTAGGTATGTGAACGAATACTCGATTATTCGAATACCTAACCGAATATTCAAATACAATATAATTATTTGAATATCAAAATGAAATTTAAAAAAATATACACCTTAAGAGAAAAAGATATCCTCTGCCACAGTGATCTTTTGTGTTGACCGTTCGCTATTTTGACTAGGTGCTAGAGTGCGCAACTTGTGAACACAGATTATAATCAACGGAGGGTAGAATGACACCAGTGATGTGGACCCATATGTCGTCTGCAGATCCACTTATTTTTTAAAGGTAGCATTATGCATAAAAAAGCGTGTACGCATTTAGATTTTTTTTATAACATAGTTTGCACCCAAGCTTTACAAAATGGAATAGCGTATTTTAAAGGGCGCTGCCTACTGTCATTTCCTGTTAAAGGGACTTGTTCACAGATTGTCAAAATGACATTTTCCCAACTTTTTGTCACAGATTCAAAAAATAAAAGAACACTGTACACCAGGGAGCGAAATGACACAAATGGCGTAGACTCATTATGAAAATACAGTTTCGTTTATGAATAGTGAACATTTGAAATTGATAAAATTATAAAGCGTTACAAACGCCAAACGATTGAATAATTTGGAATGTTTCTGTTGTTTCCGTTAAATTTTGTAACAACACGTGGATCACTTATATCAAGTATTAAACGCAGGCTTCTTATAACAGTCCGGATGGCCGAGTGGTTACGGCGATAACCTTTTAATCCAAAGGGCACTGGTTCGAGCCCCGATAGGGACAAACTTTTTTCTTTTAATTTCTCTTTTTTAATTCTATTCTTGTTATTATAATGGAGCTCTAGAGTTCCGATGTTTAAATCTAACAATTTAAGGCATTTAATGACACACTTCAAAAAATGTCCCAATCTGTGAACAAGTCCCTTTAAGACTCCTTAAATATCAGTTGTATACCCTCTTAATTGTTTGCATTTTTTCAAACATTTTAATTGTTTTGTTTAAAAAAAAAATCTCATTATGTTCTATATTATTTATACATGTATGTACACATACAGTATAAGGACATGAACATAAATAAACAAAAACAGGTATTCAATTAATTCATTTTTTTAACGATATAATGTTTAAAATTCTGAGTCTTCGGTTAAATTTTGAAATGTCAAGTTACTTATTTAATGGGTAA
Source organism: Congeria kusceri (assembly GCA_027627225.1). Taxonomy (NCBI): domain Eukaryota; kingdom Metazoa; phylum Mollusca; class Bivalvia; order Myida; family Dreissenidae; genus Congeria; species Congeria kusceri. The sequence goes on along the minus strand of CM051029.1, from coordinate 10,794,286 downwards.
ATCTTAACGAAAGCGAAATTTAAGACTTAAAATTTATCTCCTGGATTTAATGATTGGACTTATTAAAACACACAAATCTAACACACATGTAGTCGAAAGCGATATACTAATTAACGAATTTGTAACTTTAATAATATTGGAAGATAAATGTAATTGTGTTTATTTATTTTCAACAACTTCAGGAGGTGATTAGCGATCTTTTGGGTTTTTATCTTAAAATGGAGACATTATATCATCGATAAATACACAATATCGACCGCGATGTCCGGGTTGTCAATAATTGTTCATAGGAACCATTGTCCGGGCTGTCAAAATACTGTAGGAACCAATGTCCGGGCTATCAAAATTATTGAGAAACGAGTGTCCGGGATGTCATAATCATGTAGTAAACTTTGTCCGCATATGTAAAAAAAAGAGTAGGAACGAATGTCAGTAGCAACCCATGTCCGGCTACCGAAATACTAGATTATTTTATGAGTACCCTCTTAATGTTTTATTTATATAGCTCTGTGCGTGATATGACACAGAGCGTCTGTTTATTGTAAAACGAAATATGATTGACTTTAGCGTAAGGCATCTATTGAAACAAGCATATATACATCTCGTAACGTCATCAGTACGTGTGTTTGCCGCTAAGAGCAACAGTGCCACCATGGCATCGGCATTCGTATTCGGGGGATGTCATATTCGCGTTGTAACGGACGCCTCTGGGTACTGAATTTTTGACAAGAGGCAATAACATGAATGTCGCTATATGTGCCGTCAAGGCCACAATGTCTGCATGCAAATCCGGATGTGTGTTCGCATGTGTTCTCTAAGATGCGCACATCTGCCGAGGCTTCTCTTGTTTCACGACCTGTCCTCGCCGCAGAACAGAGACAAGCTTGCCATATATGAGGGTAAATAACACTAAACCGCGCAATTTCTGGATTCCCAGTAACACGAAGTGTCCATTGATCGACGTGATATTGACGGGCAGCGGTGTTTACGATACGTTTCCACGCCAGTTTAAAAGGAATTTCAGCGGATTCACAATATGCTAAATAATTGACGGGTTAGCGTCGGTTATTGCGGTCATAACCAACGTTTTGGAGTTCCGATGCGTAGGAATTAAACCACGAGGTCGATATCACGAGTGGTTTGATAACAAGCATCGGAACGCTTACCCATCAATTATTTCGATTCAAACACCATCCTAGATATAATTCGTCTGTATTTCTCAAGGTAATGAATTAGAACTATATCTATCTGTACACCGCGCATTTTCCACAAAATGCATACACACGTGCGTTTTAGTGACGTCAACAAATAATAACAATTCAAACTGACATCAGATTCATTGATAAACATTGAGCCAAGAATCAAATGACGTTTTACATATTGATAAATACAGTGCAAATAGTATGCTAACAAGCGCAAATTAAAAGCATATTAACAAAACGTAAACGTTTTTTTTTTGTTGAACTTAAATATAAAACGTGTAGTACAAATGTGAGTTTATTGCGCTACATTATGCAGAAGTGATTTGTTTGTCACAATTTTGCTACCGCGCGTTTAAGTATGTGCATTTTACGGAACAATTTCATCGAATTTCCGGAACTATTTTCTCATTATTTGTTGCAGAATAACCCATGGTTGATTACCTACTTTATCTATGGAAAACCAGCCGCCTGCCGTGTTATAATACTTTTTTCCATCCATGACCTGTAGGTATTTGACATTGTGTATGTGTAAATGTACACTGTCTTTAAAAAAACTGAAAAACCAGGAAATGTATCAGAACATATCAGTGTTTACATCAAAAATCTTACATGTATTAGGTATATCAACGTTAAGATGCTTAAACATGTCAACCTACGTTATTTGATATGTTCTTTTCCAAATAAGCACTGCATTAAAAAGGTTAGAGCGATAATTTTTCTTCAAATTTGGAAACAGGGTAAAAATGATTACGTATTTGCTTCCTGATCCTTGTTGTCGTTAGTATAAACATTTTGTTTTTATGCATGTTGATGTGTGTATTAGATATTTATAATTTATGTAAATACCGCTCTTAGCTGACAGTATTGTTTTCGCTCTTTTTGTCAAAAGGACCACGCATTATTAACGTGATAAGTGGATCATATTACTTTTCGTGAGAGGCAATAAGAAAATTAAATTGTACATGTATACCTGTTATTTAATAGTTGTCATTCTATCACTGTTTTATACCTGTATCGGGTGCGTAAACTATCTACAAATGCCATATAGCCATGACAAGACTTTGCTCTCTAGTTCATAACTTGTTGAAAGCCATATTAGATGCATAAGAACATGGTTGGTGGTAACATCATGCGTGTTGATAATGCCAATGAGCCTGCTCACACATCGTCGGAACCCACGTTTTCAAATACGCTATGCTCTTGATCGACCGCCGGCGATTAGTCTAGCAAAACTTAGTACTCATTATTAACTAATGAGACAGCTCATTGGTTCCGTGTCCAAGTCGGGACGGAAAATTCAACCAATCGAAACGACGCGGTATTAAAACAGTCGCATGTAGGTGGTGTTCGCTTTTATCATATTTACCGTTATCCTGCCTGTGTGACCGGTTTTGGAGCGGTGTGTACTCAATGACTTAGCAACCGGTCGACTGATAATTGTGTTCAAGACTTCATTCGAGAACTGTTCAACGTTACTTTAAATGTCATTGTTATTTCATTGGTCAGCAGGTGGCTCGTCAATAATCATGAAAACGAACTTTTGACACTCCATTTTCCCACGGTATATAATGTAGTGGTAACGGAATATATACCGTGGTTTTCAAAGATGCTGCTAACAATGTCGCCATGCATGCTAACATATACAGCGTGGTAGTTACTTTTCATAGTGTGTTTTATAGATAACTCGAAGTTCTAAACTATCCTGATATATAAACTACTTACTTCAAAGTAAATCAATGTCTTTAAATGTGTAGGCAAATATAACATGCAAGCAAACACTAAGCAATATGGTGTGATCAAATAAACAACATACTAAATATAACAGATGAGCAAAGGTTCGTAGATGGTATGGAATATGGCGGCAATATACGGCATTTTTACGAAATGCGGTATTTTTTGCCAATTGGTGCGTATACAATTTTTGATAATTGATACCTTATAGGTGTTTCTTCATTGCAATGTAATAGCAACGAATCCACAAATAACAACGTGTCCAACATGAAAGCGCTGAGACGAATCTGTATGCGTGATTCCGGTGCACACTACACGTTTTCCTTCTTTAATTATCATGTTATTTGTATAACATACATGTATTTGCGTATATTAAAAATATCTCATAACCTAATTATGTCGGTGGAAAATGCCGCGATTATATATATATATATAACGTGTATTTGTGTTCACGTATTCTCACATTCATACTGAACTGCAAACAATGACACCTCATAACATTTTGAAATACAATGTTATAAACAAAAAATCTGTAATGTGCACTGGGTATGTGTCAAATCTGAATATTAAAAAGAATAATATGTTGTTTTTTTTTCTCTTGAATACATGGTTTATTATGAACGTAATATGACTATTGGGACATAATTATCAAAAATGTATTATATCTAACATATAAAACAACATGTAACATAAACTTAAAACTATAATAACCGCCTGCCTGCGCTACATTTAACTTATGTAACATGCTAGGGCATTTGTCGGTATTTTCAAGAACTTTACCAAAATAATATTAATATCGATCAGTACAGGTCAAACCATTGTAGTAGTAGTAGTAGAAGTAGTAGTAGTACTATTAGTAGTAGTAGTAGTAGTAGTAGTAGTAGTAGTAGTAGAAGTAGTAGTAGTAGTACTATTAGTAGTATTAGTAGTAGTAGTAATAGTAGTAGTAATAGTAGTAGTAGCAGTAGTAGCAGTAGTAGCAGTAGCAGTAGCAGTAGTAGTAGTAGCAGTAGCAGTAGCAGTAGTAGCAGCAGTAGCAGCAGTAGCAGCAGTAGCAGCAGTAGCAGCAGTAGCAGCAGTAGCAGCAGTAGCAGCAGTAGCAACAGTAGTAGCAGTAGTAGCAGTAGTAGTAGTAGTAGTAGTAGTAGTAGTAGTAGTAGTAGTAGTAGTAGTAGGAGCAGCAGCAGCAGCAGCAGCAGCAACAGCAGCAGCAGCAGCAGCAGCAGCAGTAGTAGTAGTAGTAGTAGTAGTAATAGTAGTAGTAGTGGTAGTAGTAGTAGCAGTAGCAGTAGCAGTAGTAGTAGTAGTAGGAATAGTAGTAGTAGTAGTAGTAGTAGTAGTAGTAATAGCAGTAGTGGCAGTAGTAGTAGTAGTAGTAGTAGTAGTAGTAGTTGTAGTAGTAGTAATAATAATAGCAGTAGTAGCAGTAGTAGTAGTAGTAGTTGTTGTAGTAGTAGTAGTAATAGCAGTAGTAGCAGTAGTAGTAGTAGAAGTAGTACTAGTAGTAGCAGTAGTAGTAATAGCAGTAGTAGCAGTAGTAGTAGTAGTAGTGGTAGTAGTAGTAGTAGTAGTAGTAGTAGTAATAATAGCAGTAGTAGCAGTAGTAGTAGTAGTAGCAGTACTATTAGTAGTAGTAGTAGCAGTAATAGTAATAGCAGTAGTAGCAGTAGTAGTTGTAGTAGCAATAGTAGTAGTAGTAATAGCAGTTGTAGCAGTAGTAGGAGTAGTAGTATTAGTAGTAGTAGTTGTAGTAGTAGTAGAAGTAGTAGTAGTAGTAGTAGTAATAGCAGTAGTAGCAGTAGTAGTAGTAGTAGTAGTAGTATTAGTAGTAGTAGGAGTAGTAGTAGTAGTAGCAGTAGTAGGTAGTAGTAGTAGTAGTAAGAGGAGGAGGAGGAGGAATAGCAGTAGTAGTAGAAGCAGTAGTAGTAGCAGTAGTAGAAGTAGCAGTAGTAGTAGCAGTAGTAGTAGTAGCAGTTGCAGTAGCAGTAGTAGAGGGTGACCAAAGGAACATTTGTGCCACATTGTATTCAATATGGTCCTGCAGTTGCTAAGCAGAAGAATTTTAAAGTTTCCCATATGGACATATAAACAAAATAAGCCCCACCCGCAAGTAGCCATGTTTTCTTTTTCACGGAGCAATAATACAACTACAAACATCAGAAACTATGATAGCATCAACAACAACTACATGCATTCGCAAAATTGTGTTGTTGACAATACTGATGCCGCTGTCTCTGCAGTTGCTGCTACTGACGACAATAGCGTCAATGATGGTACTAATGATCATCATCATCGTAATTTTTCAAACATGAGCTGTATACTGCGATATGCAGCATCTTAACGTATACAGCTTACGGTGAGCTGTATTCGGTGTAAGTTGTGTACTGTTTTACAGTCAACGTATACAGTCCACGCGTAAGCTGTGTAAGGCCTAACACGGGGATGTTACCTTTCTCAACATATTTAAATCCTTATCGAAATATTATAATCTAAACATACATTTTTAGGATCAATATTCATTATCTATTGTGGAATTCTGCTATAATAAATGTAATATTTGCATGTGTAAATTCATCGATATTCTACTTAATTTGAATCTTATTCAAATTCTCTTGAAGTTTCTAATGTAAACAATGCAAAAGCTACAAATAATATAATATATTGCAATACGACATATGTGCGTTTCATTAATACATTGTATATACGGAATTACATTTAATCAATAATGTATATACTATCTCACACAATCACACACCTGACTGATATTTTGCTAGTAAATAAACATGCGTTCAAAGATACATATATATTAACTTACCACAAGACTTGACCAATACTACGAAACACAGTGTTCGAACGTAGACGAGTAAATCCATCATGTGTGTATGTTTTTTTGACATGTGTTTATCCGTATTCGAATTGATAAGTTCTTAGTATAAACTAACGCAAATAATGTCCAAAGAATCGTTATAATTGCATCCACATGGCATTGCGCTCAAATTTCATTAATCCCTTCCGATGTTCAACACATACGCTCAGTACTAAGCATCTGTAAAATAATATACATGGTGCGTATACACCTTGCAAATTATAGCCATACATTTAAACTTCCGTATGCCCGGTTTACACGTAACTGACTCTAATCATAGTTGATTAAGCTATATGCCCCTAGCACTACGTCAGAGTCAGGCACGGGGTGTTTGATACATTTAGCATCGTTCGATTAGTCATTTATGTGCTGTGTAATAAGGAAGTTTACAGCTTTGGTCAGTTTATTAATAGACTGACCAATCAGAGACAAAGCACAAAAATGTCGCACAGAAATTGTACACCTGAAATCATTCGATCTGTCGGCAAGCTAAAGCGAACATCGGTTTATTACCGAAACCCACCCACCCCTGAATCGTTCAACAGTGTTTCCTATATGTCCATATTATTTGTCATCCATCTGCTGTTGTTGAGGTCGGTAGTGGACGCCTGAATAACGCCGAAAGTGCGATATTTCTTAGTTAGAGTATTATAATGCTATTCATATTTCAGTTTGTTTAATATATCGACGAATATAAACAATAAATGCAGTCTGTATATTTTCTGTTCATGTTTAATTTAAAAAATGCATAGAAGTTATCTTTCAAAATGACTTGCATTAAAATTATAAATATAAAGCAATATTATTAAGTCTAAACGTTTCATGTTCTAACAGTTTCAAATGCATATATCTATTTTCATTAATGCTTCGCCTTTCATTTGACATGAATACGCCATATTTACGATCGCTAAGACTGCCTGCTACATGTACCAGACGTAAATTTTAGCGAAAATCGTACGACGTCGTAGTTGCGATTGAGTTGATAAAACGGTCCACCGATCTTAGAAACACGTACGACCGCCCTACGACCCGTCGATAAGACGGCCGAACCAGTTTCTGACCTCCTAAAGACGTCACTTAATTTCCTTCGCAGAGTGGTCTCCCTTCTCTTATGCTGTCGAGTTTTGGAGAAATACATAATCTATTTTAAGGAATTCATACGGAAGCAACCGGAAGCAAACTGTTTTAGTGTTTTGTGGAACTTTTGACGATAATTAGCAAAAATTCAGTTGAACAAATCTTATGTTTCTACGTACGTATGTATACATACAGTAACTGGTCTTCGTCTGTTTATTATTTCACTAAAATTCAAACATAAAATGTTGTGGTCGCAATTTCTGGTTATTTGTGGCGAAAGAAATTGGGTTCCGATATCCACAAACTGATACGTATAAGCGGTAAACACCCGCCGCGAAGTCCGTATTGTGTGAATAGCTTTTTGAAATAATTGTATTTCACGACGGTCTTTTCTCACTTCTGTCATATACAAACGATGCAGTGGATGTTCCAATCACAACAGTTTTCCCCACATCCGCTTGCATTTAAAACTGTGCCAAAAAAAACATACGATATGACAGCTATTGTTTGTCAGTAATTTTATGTGGTTTAAAGCAAACATGTTCACAAAAGCCAGATAAGAAGTACTTTAATTTAACGAATAATATGACGATATCAGATTTTGTATTGCATTAAAAAATAAGTCTGTGTGTATTATTCATAAACTGTGGTGCACATTTTAAAATAAATAGTAACATGGCCATAAAATATTGGTGTTAAACAAGTCCGTGAGTATTGTGTAAACTGCGTGTTGTTATGCGTATAAATATATAATGGTATTTGTCTTCCAAAGAACAAAGTTATTTCACGAGTAGGCATTTGGTAACTTACCGATACATTATTTCGCTTTGGTAGACCTCAGGACCATTAATTGTTGTCTAGTTTACAGAAATGTGATTCTTGTACTCGATATTAACTGTAATGTTTGTTGTTGGTGTGACACTGGATTGAAATAACACCGAGTCATGCATTTATGCATAATTTGTATGTGTCAGGTAGCATGAAATAACTTCAATAACTTTTTATGAGCATATATATATATGTCAAAACAAGGCAGCTGGATTAAAATATTAATTCTGACTGAAAGTAGCTGCATTTAAATATGTCTCGTTTGTTTTTGTTTTATTTAATCTTTTAGAGTAAAATAAATTACAATGGTATTATGATTTTTATGCTGTGCATAATAAAAAACTACATGTGGTATACATAGTGTCCCTATGACGCTTACATTAATGTATAAACTAACAAATGCAAAATAAAGAACAATTATTAATTTTGTTTTGGAATTCCTGACATATTAATGTCTTCGTCATGTCGCCTCATTTTATTATAATAATTATATACTAAATATAATGATAATACTTTATAATTCATAATACTATACATGTATATGCGGGTACTTTCATTCTGTTTAAATTGTCAGAAATAGTGCTTTGATTGTTTCTAAGTCAGAAGCAGTTTTCCGCAAGTTATTCAATAGTCTTCATTACACATGACATAATTTATGATAAATTAAAAATAAGTGATGAAAACTGATGTCCAACTTCAACTAGGACATTATATTAATATTTAAAACTGAAGCAAGGTTTCGGAAATGTCTCAACATGATTTAATAAGAAAAGCATATTGCAAATATTTCCAAATCATAATGTTTCTTTTATATTCAGGCAAACTAGCAACTTCTCAAACACAAACGGAAGTTATTCAACCTACATATTGGGTAATGACAATAGTTGCCGTTATTAATTTTAAAGTCAGTAAGCCCACTACGTTAATAGGCGTGTATTCATATGTTTGGATGGACACAGCATGTTTAATCTTTAACGCTTAATTCATTTGCCCATTATTAAATAATTAAAATGTCTGAGCGCTACTGCTTGAATACCAAATCCCGTCAACAAGGTTCACTGTTGTTTCTTTTTATGGCAGATGCTCCAGCTACCCGTTGTGGAAATAATTATGAGACACTTAAAGAACTAGACGTCCGTGAATATGCGACTCTTTACTCTAATGACACTCGGCGAGCCATCAACACTTTGTCAGACATTCAACCTGAGATGGCAGGACAAATCGTGTCAGCAGACGACAATCGGGAATACGTTAATATGAAGCTTTCTGCACTGTAAATGTTTTATTTACGATTCGATACTGCTGCCTGTATACTAAACGACAGGAAACAAATCAATACATGTATGTGTAGGCAAATGTTTTGTATCCGATGTTGTAAGTAGTATATAATACGTTAATTGTAAACAATTACATTTTATACACAGCCTAACTGATTGGTCGGGTTAAAGTCATATGCTACAATTGATCGATTCGGATTCATTTTCCCTTAAATATAGTATTTTATGTGGTAATAAATGCTATATGAAATCAAGACGTCCATATGTACATTTATGTTAAATATATATTTGATTAAATCGAAAACATTTCGTTCATTTTTTCTTCAAATATAATCAAATGAACAGTTGCTCACAAACACTCTTCATATCACAAGTACTCACAATTTCACTCGACCAGTAAAGATTATAAGTGCTGATTTACACCATGTTAATTGCGATTTCGTAGATATGTATATGTGCATAAAAAAAGGTCCAACGACAAGAACACAGCAATGTTAAGTAAATGGTTGCTACGTCTTTACGGCAAGAACATAATTTGACTGACACCACTGATCATTCAAGACGACATAATTTGACGTTCTGTAAACATGATGAAATATACTTGAGTATAGGTCGGACACATTAACCTGACATTCGTGTACTCGTGATTTGCACAATACACGCTTTAAATATATCCTATATTAATAGTTAGTTTTGTTCGTGCACGTGTTTCAAGTTATTACTGATGTCATAACTGTATCGTTTGTGGAATACATCGATCCAATAGGATTTTATGACATAATCCGTGTTTTATTTTCAGGGTAAGAGACTTGACATGTATGCTTGCATGAAGGTCAGTGTCAGGTTAATGTTTCCGAGCTATAGTCCAACTTAAACTCAGTACGAAGCCAGATTTTGATATTATTTCGAGCATACACATTGCATCATGAATATCTTAAAATAATAATAGTGCATCTGCTTACCTGTAATTGTGCCTTTATTGCACAAAACCATTCTGCGCGTAAGTTGTATTGCGGGAAGGTCTTCACACGTATGTTCCGGATCGCCTGTTGAACACATATCAACAACAACAGATGAGATATATTATAAATCAACATATTCATCACATTCACACTTTAAAATATGAACATGCACACCGTTAAATGTGAGTTCGGAATAGCGACTTCAGCGTGATGACTTAAATAAATTTAAACACATACTTTTTTACAGTTTTGGATTTGATCTTGCTTATATTTCAGTCGGCCATGATTAAATTGAATAATAATAATGACACCAAGAAACACTTGCGAACATACTTTATAACGTGTACCGGATGAATGCGGAAGTTTAATTCAATTAATTAAACATGAAATAAATGTTGTAAACTGCAATGCACTGAACACTTAAGCAGAACAAACATTTATGAAAAATGAAATAACACACTGCTGACATACCGCATGCACAATATTTACTGTGCACATTATTACAGCACAATCAATACTATAAAAAATGATGTTATTGAATGCGTATTCTGATATCGGGCTTTCCATTACCTAATGTATGCCATTATTTTTCATGTATTATGTATTAGGAGTATAAGCTATAAATCTACCATCACTGTATGACACGAGTTTTGAATGAACTGGTTTTAAACTTCTCTGATGCGAATTTGCTATATTCATTATTTGTAAAACTATTTTCAAAACATTTCAGACGAATGATTTTAAAGATTAAATGTATGCAATGTTTGTTTTCAAACTTTCTCATAGCAGTAAGACAATAGTTTAATACGATTGTAAGAACGGTTTATCAGTACAGCGGATCTAAAGCTTGTTAAAGAAAACACAATCGTGCAAGCCTGTTTACAAAAATCAATAATTATGTGAATCAATACAAGCTTTTATCTGCGCGCAAATAGTTGTGAAATAATACATTTGCCCGCAATCTAACGGGACGCAGCTTTATGTTGCATAGACAAACTGGAAATGAAATGGCTTGATAAGAAATCATTGTTTAATCCAAAAAAAATACGTGTAAGGGAAGCTGTAAGTAATAAAATATTAAAATATGAAACTCCAGATGTATGAAAAAGGAATGAAACAACAGCAACACTATTTGCGTCATGCGATAATGTATGTCAAGCAAGTGGCCAATGGACAACACCAAACACAAAGTGTCCTATGTTATAGTATTCAGATATCATGTATATTCACCTATATACGTCATGTCTATACGAGATATACTTATACTAACACAATACAAGGCATCGACAAATGGAGACATTAAAAATACATCTTATTCGACCTTTTATGTTAACATCATTTTGTACGAGTACAGCGATTTCAAAAATTGAATTAATACCAATTATAGGAAATATTAGTTGCACGGAATGGAGTTGTTAGTAGGCAAGATACAGTAGTCACATCACTGTCAGATTTACCATATAAGGGCATTACCAAAGGCGGTATCACGTGATACGGGTTCAATGTAGCTAAGATGTACCCGGATGTACGTGAAACAAAGCCTGAAGTCTATTTAATATTTCACAAAGTGTGTTCTACTATTCAGATATTGTCACTAAATTTCTATCATATCAAGGGATGTAATAATATGCATGTTACTAAAGTAGTACGCACGGGATTATTGCCCCTTTACATTTATCATAGTTTCAATGCTAAGGTCAAGACACGTATTACTTAGTTAACTAGTTTATCACAAACTGCTGAGCTCGCGTACGTGTAATGTGTATATTAAACAATAAACAATTACTAATCCAATGAAGCAACGCGATGTTACCTAACAATGTAATTGGTTATGTAACTATTGAGCTCATGTACACGTTGTTTTGTATGTTAAACATTAAACAAAAACTAAACCTTCGACATACATGTACATACTTACATTCAGAACGTAAAACTCGTTTCAAACCTTGTATTAGTAGTACAATAACAACTATTTTGATGTTTATTTATTTATTTCATTTAAGTGTTTCTTTCCTTTACATGTTTACATGTTTTTCATGATTTATTTTGTTTATGTGTCTTTATGTATGTGTTATATGTATATACATGTGCACTAAATGCAAATGAACTCTGTTTGTTCGTTAAACGTGTGATATGCGCGTAATGTGATATAGGCTTGTGTACATGATTTTAAGATCTGTGTCATGTTATTTAATCGGTTGTTGTATCTTTACTTTTAATTAAATCTGAGTAAAAATATTTACTTCCTAATGTATATATATATTTGACTTACTTTATTGATTGCTTTTGCAATCAGATTTTAGTTGTGTATGACATAGTAATGCCGGGTTAAATGTATGATTTAATGTTAATGCTTAATGATAGTGTTACTAGTGCTATGATAACATGTACCCATGATCTACCCTCAAATAGTGTGCCAAATACTAGTGATAAAGATTGATACACGTGTGTAGTTAAACATGCGAGTAGCAAATAATCGTTGAGCACGTAATAGGTGATTGTATTGAATTAGTTATTGTGTTGACAAAAAATAGATCTGTGTACTCAAAGGAATGTTACGAAAATGTACACTGAGAGGAAGTTTAGTTTAAAGTTAATTAGAAACTGCGTTCGTTTCGGTTGAACGTGTTTTAAGGAAATTATTATAGTATGAACACAAGGTGCAGTAAACCAAGCATGCTTCACCTCCGATGTGTATTGATCTTTGTCGCGCATTTACTACTAGGTATTTAAATTGGTTTATATCTATACAAACAACAATTCAGCAAGTATATATCATGTCTCACAGTGCATTGCGTTTATCTAAACTCTTATAATTGTCAGCCTTTGCACTTTGGGTTGTATAATGCGTGTGCACATGCGCGAAAAACCAAATCGATTAATACATAATATAAAACAAATATTGACAACGATATATACACACGTTTGCATAATATATTGCTTCTTCTAGTCATGCGAGATTTATTCATGACCAGACATTGGTAGTTGACACAAGAGTTGTATATATTTAATATATTCTAAACACACTTCCGAAAAATTATGAGTTGGTGAATATTCGACGAATGAAAGAAGTATAGCATTGTAATTTTATATATAATTAGTCGACGCTGTTTACCGGTCCTTCGGTGTGCTAATATAAATTACACGTATTAACAATTGATGTATTAGTTGATTTAAATTCGTTCTTTGTACTGGATTCATAATTTGTCAGCGATGTTTCTCAACTACGTATGTAATCGTTGATATTGTTGCATATTTCACAACTAAAGGTACCTTATCGAGAAAGCATGTTTGTAAATTCGTGTCAGGTATATTTGCAAATGTATACTTGCAGAAAATTAATAGCCGAAGCCTCGCCGAAAGGTTATAACATCAACACCTATAAATACAACCCGTAGACGGATTGCAAACAAGCTTGCAAATGCATAAACACTTTGACAGCTAAGTAAATATATAATATACGTTGTATTAAATTTATACACAATAATTTATAACATACAAATACGTCACTATATAAACACACTCACAGTACTAATCAAACAGGCAAGAAATGATTGCGTTTTCATAAATATATTTCTTTTATCAAATGTTTGCACTACGGCTATTGACACAATATAAAGAAATGCATGTATAAATAACAATTCAGTATATTGTACATATTGTCTAAACAGCAATAGGCCAGATCTCTAGTATTTAAAAATCTTTGTACTATTTTGGTAGATAATTCCTAGAGCATATACTATTCGTAAAACATGTGATGCATTTGAAATGAAAACAAATACAAGTTGTTTATTCCTAGATTTTATTTTTTAACGACAGGTTGCATGTAAAAAAAGTTCATCTCGATCATTTTCATTTTTGCACAGTGATTGTTGATCTATGTTCCGACGGTTTTATTATGTATTATAGTTACTAACTGAAACGGTCCTAGTTTATTGTAGTCGATAAATTATTGTTAAATGTGTTAGGATCCATTTTAACGGCAATATAGTTCACTTGTCAATACTTGTTCATTACAGCAGCCTAATCAATGGTGCGTCACAACGCTGCTACTCGCGCACTTGTCAATACATTTTCATTATAGCAGCCTAGTTAATGGCGCGTCACAACGCTGCTACTCGCGCACTTGTCAATACTTGTTCATTACAGCAGCCTAATCAATGGTGCGTCACAACGCTGCTACTCGCGCACTTGTCAATACATTTTCATTACAGCAGCCTAATCAATGGCGCGTCACAACGCTGCTACTCGCGCACATGTCAATACATTTTCATTACAGCAGCCTAATCAATGGTGCGTCACAACGCTGCTACTCGCGCACTTGTCAATACTTGTTCATTACAGCAGCCTAATCAATGGTGCGTCACAACGCTTCTACTCGAGTACTTGTCAATACATTTTCATTATAGCACCCTAGTTAATTGTGCGTCACAATGATGTTACCACAACGAACATAATGAACCGCATCCAATTAATGTAATTATGTTGTGCTTAAGGCTAAATGTATGTTCATTTTATTGGAATACATGTTCCTTCTATTGTGTGAATTTTTGTCGTTCTTTGCAACTGATTCAACCCCTGCAGATAGACAAAATATTGTATAAATAAACCATTTCAAAACAATAATATTTTTATCGTATTGTGGTTGTTTTAATACGTCGCATTTACCACATAGGCTAACTTTAAAACGACACTTTAAATTATAAGAAAATGCATTGGTTGAAATTAAGTTACGCAAACTTTTATGTACATATAGAATTTGATACTACCATCGTACATATTGTATACAATCGTTGTCAAAACTAGTGTATACCTGCTAATTTGATTACTTGTGTATTGTTAAATTATGTTTTATGATGTGTAGTTTTCATTGTTATTTTTTATTTTTACCCTGGGATTCTTACCCACATTTTTAATATGCTTTTTAATTGCATACGTATGCATATTAAGCGTTGTTTAACTGTTTGGACTAATACTTGTTTGAACAATTAAATTATGATTAGAAACAAAAAAATCCCACTTTTAAAATTGGAAAAAAATCTAGTGGGAAAAAATGTTATTTTATTAATTAACAAGAAAAAATATATTGGGTTAGTTGAAACATTGTGTTGTTTAGTATTTATGAATATCTTTATAAGCGTTTTCTTCATTTTTACATTTTGAATTTCCCCACTGGATTTTGTTCCCACTTCCGAAAGTGGGAACATTTTTCCCACTTTAAAAAATGGTACAATGTGCCCACTTTTAAAAATGAACTATTTTGTTTGTTAAGAAAATGTTTATTTAATAATTTGTACGTAATGTATTACTGTTTTAGCTTTGCTTTTCAAAGTCTGAATTATCAGAATGCCATTGTGTTAACGCATGATAAGTCGAGAAGAACCTGTGATACATAGGTCGAGCGCAGACAACTGCTTGACCGATACTGTACATTTTGTTTCAGCTAGTTATAATATTAAAGTGGTAATACAATCATTGCATATTACGCTTAATTCGAACGAAAATTCATATTTGTCATTTATCTATCAGTGAATAATAAAATAAGGTTAGTTTAATGTTTCAAACAGTAAAGTTTGTTTTGTTAAAACCCAGGAAACGTTTAAAGTTGGTACACATATAATTCCACTCAGTTGATGACGACACTCAAACAAACAAATGTACGAGTAATAAAATGACCGTATGCCATGTACTTATTGTTTTTCTATTAGATATTAAATAATTTACATATAAAAATAATAAAAATAACTTGAGATCTCTTGTAACATTTCCCAAGTTTGAATAAGTATTAAAAAAATGTATGTGGATAAGAAAACTTGATTTGGATCGTTTTAAATCGATTGCTGCTAAAATATAATTGTAAAGGAAAATTTTAACTTTTAACAGTGTACATGTTCTTGATCATTAGTTACAGCGTATTGCAAATAGCTATAATTTGATAAATCGAAAATACGCAACAAAGCTGACCCATTTCGAAACTATATATGCCCACAATTCCCTTTCAATCGCCATATAATTAAATACTTCATGTTTAATGTCACGCGTATTTCAGAAATCATCCGCTTTTTAAATTCAGTGGCTGTGATATAGCATTTTAGCTTTATACGTAAAACCACAAATAGCGCAATTTACAATTGAGCTGCGGGGACCTCCGGTACAGTGAAAACGTCTCTTGCCGCATAATTAGTTTACTGCCAACGGAAGAGCCTCGATGCCCGGACCTGAGCATACAGCCGCGAGAATCTCAAGCGCTCCCACTGGATGTAGCCCGACGCCTCCTTTTCCGAGAAAGACGCCAAGTTAGCAATCGTTACCCTTACTAGCCATGTATATTCGCATTGCTATATAGGCAAAATGACTCCTGGCGCTCAATTACTCTATGCCAAACAGTTTGAAAATCGAGGCCCTGACCTAAATAGGCAGCCGCGGGAACCTAAAGCGCTCCTACCGCAAGTGGTCCGACGGCTCTCGGCCGCCTCGTTCCCGAGAAACGCATACACATAGTTTACATAGTAAAAACTTCTCCTGGCGCACGAGCGGCAAAACGGCACTTCTGGTTTGCATGTATTCGTATTAATTTATTGTATTGCTCGGAAACATTATCCTGACACTGATGTTACGCAGGAACTGGTCAGTAAACCACGGGAGCTTCAAAAGCTCCTACTGGAAGTGGTCCGACTCCTCTGCGCCACATCGTTCCCGAAAAAGGCGCTTTGTTAGCAGTGGTGTAACGCTGTCTTAATTACTGTGTATATTCATTAATTGTCATATGTAATCAAAAGCATCCTTGCGCACAATTTATTTACGCCCAACGATGCCCGGGCCTGGATAGGATGCATCGCAAACTACAAGTCGCAAATTATATAATTCTGGTGAATAATATAATTTACTCTAACAGGTACGATATCTATGCATTAAAGGGTTTAGCAGACCTGGACGAATGTAGCCATAGTACTGTGCAATTACTTATTTTTGACTGTTGGCTGTTCACTAGCGCCCGCAGCGCCTGATGAGCCTAAATCGGCTAAAACATCTTCTGGAAGAATATATCGCATAGCCTGACTTCCGCTCCTCTTCAACCGCTCGCAGTCAAGCGACAGAGGCCTTCTAGACCAGTTGAAGCTGAATCGTAGGTTTGGCCTTCTGTGCCTCGGGGGATAAATGTCGTTATGCGCGATAAAGATTGAAACCGGGCAAACTCCAATATATTGCGGTAGACGGGCCAAATGAACGCGCTGGCCTGTTCAGGAGAACTTACGATTGCAAAGTTGGCCGTAGCGGACCGGAAGGCTACCCATACTCCGTACAATAGAATATCCAAATACAATGCACAATTTACTTAGTTGTGATTGTATACAGGCATTAACATGCTTATAATTATACTTAGTCCGTTACACGGAGTGCGAGCAGTCTTCTCCTTCTTACCAAATTCGTTTTAAATAAAACGTGTTAATCATTTAATGATGACACTGCTACTGCTGCTGCTGCTACTAATGATGATGATGATGATGATGATGATGATGATGATGATGATGATGATGCTGATGTACACTTTAACAGTTTACCTTGAAATGAAAAAAAACATAAAAATTTGGGATTTTTTTTTTGCAATTAGCGCATCAATACATTATAGTATGATCCTTGTGTACATGTCATTCCAGTTAGATTTACAACTGTATACTAAACGAGTCGAAAGTTGTTTTTTGATAGTTGCAACTTGTAAACGTCCATATACCTGTGTGGTTTGACCTGTACCACAGTGTTTAAACGTACAGTGACCGGAAGTTGTTGATCATTACGCCGATGATCAGTCGGTGATCTGTAAGCCAAATTGATTGATTGATTGATTGATTGATTGATTGATTGACTGACTGACAGACTGACAGACTGACTGACTGACTGACTGACTGACTGACTGACTGACTGACTGACTGACTGACTGACTGACTGACTGACTGACTGACTGACTGACTGACTGACTGACTGACTGACTGACTGACTGACTGACTGACTGACTGACTGACTGACTGACTGACTGACTGACTGACTGACTGACTGACTGACTGACTGACTGACTGACTGACTGACTGACTGACTGACTGACTGACTGACTGACTGACTGACTGACTGACTGACTGACTGACTGACTGACTGACTGACTGACTGACTGACTGACTGACTGACTGACTGACTGACTGACTGACTGACTGACTGACTGACTGACTGACTGACTGACTGACTGACTGACTGACTGACTGACTGACTGACTGACTGACTGACTGACTGACTGACTGACTGACTGACTGACTGACTGACTGACTGACTGACTGACTGACTGACTGACTGACTGACTGACTGACTGACTGACTGACTGACTGACTGACTGACTGACTGACTGACTGACTGACTGACTGACTGACTGACTGACTGACTGACTGACTGACTGACTGACTGACTGACTGACTGACTGACTGACTGACTGACTGACTGACTGACTGACTGACTGACTGACTGACTGACTGACTGACTGACTGACTGACTGACTGACTGACTGACTGACTGACTGACTGACTGACTGACTGACTGACTGACTGACTGACTGACTGACTGACTGACTGACTGACTGACTGACTGACTGACTGACTGACTGACTGACTGACTGACTGACTGACTGACTGACTGACTGACTGACTGACTGACTGACTGACTGACTGACTGACTGACTGACTGACTGACTGACTGACTGACTGACTGACTGACTGACTGACTGACTGACTGACTGACTGACTGACTGACTGACTGACTGACTGACTGACTGACTGACTGACTGACTGACTGACTGACTGACTGACTGACTGACTGACTGACTGACTGACTGACTGACTGACTGACTGACTGACTGACTGACTGACTGACTGACTGACTGACTGACTGACTGACTGACTGACTGACTGACTGACTGACTGACTGACTGACTGACTGACTGACTGACTGACTGACTGACTGACTGACTGACTGACTGACTGACTGACTGACTGACTGACTGACTGACTGACTGACTGACTGACTGACTGACTGACTGACTGACTGACTGACTGACTGACTGACTGACTGACTGACGGACGGACGGACGGACGGACGGACGGACGGACGGACGGACGGACGGACGGACGGACGGACGGACGGACTAACTTACTGATCTATCGATCGATTGATTGACCGAATGCTTTGTTGATCGATTGATTAATCTATCGGCTGACTGATTGATCGACTGTCTGCTTGTTTGATTGACTGATTGTTTGATTGTAGTATTTGGGTTGACCACAAATACAATTAATATAAGTATGATATAAAAAAATTACTACAATAACAACATTAAGTGTACTATTAGTCTGCTTTGATAAAAAACGTTCAATATCACCGAATATAATCGTCTATTAAGGTAGAAAGCCCCACTGGGACTTTTTTTAGACCTTGACTTTCTTATTATCTTTGATCATTAAATCTAGTGTGACACTAAACTGTGAAATATAAACAAAATCTAGCCACACGTTTTGACAAAAATGCGATTTTTGTTATAACCCCTCATGATTCTACTTCAACCTAAAATGTTGATGGGGTACACTTACAAAAATGACTGACATATTGTCAAAATGTATTTTTATTTATTCCTGAATAGCTTTAATGTATACGATAAAGATGTATCTTATGAACAAGTATAACAAACATAAGTACTAAAGTTGACCAACAATACTTATGACATTAAATTTGGCTAATCATATGGTAAAAAACAACAGATTTCATTACCGCAAAAATACGCCAAACACCATTTTTTGTAAAAATATAAATACTTTTATTTCATAGTATGTCAAAATCAGTAATACCAAAATATAATATAAGCTTATCCGAAAGGAAAAAGGTATAAATTGACATAGATTCACCACAAAATTTTCAAGGTATAACATTTCATTTCAAGCAACCCTATGTTATAAAAAAGTGAAAATTATGAAAAATAAGACAAGTAAAAAAGCATATTTTGTCCTTCTTTTTTAAAAATATGGTTTTCTCTTCTAATTATAAACTTATAGCAGAATCGATATTAAATGACTTTTTGCTGCATTTATGTTAAAGAAATAGTGCTTTGTGTAAACATTTTAAATACAAATGTAACTAGCGGAGGTTCACATATCCTTGGTTAGAAAATTCAGAAAAATAAAAAACATTTTTTATAAGTGTGTGTTTCAAAAAAGTCATTTGACATTTTCATTACATTGGGTTAACACGAGTTTGGAAAAAGCTGGCAAATCTTTGTGATAACTTCATTAAGACTCTTCTTGGAACTTGTGACTATTGGAAAAATGTCACTGTTTTTGGACAAAAAGGTGTCTCTTAGACCATTCTCATCATTTCGCCGATACATAATTTTCAGATTTTTTTTACAGCGGTAGATCTCGTCAAAATTCCTCAGTGGAACAGATCCAATTTTACACAATGAACAGTATTTTAAATAATCCAACAGAACACCAAACTCGATCACCCGACGTCCCGCTCACCACCCATCTCGACTGACTATTTTTCCAAGTTTTTGGCGTGAATGAATGTTTTTTTACACCAAGGAACACATATCTCCTTTACGCAGATATGTTTTTATATACGAATAATCATGTTCAATAATACTAATAATCCTTGGACGTTCGTTTATAACTATTTTAACTTAAGTTTAACTTTAGTGTAATGAAATACACGAGATATATTGCGAAAATGTCATGAATAAATGTAAACAGAAATTCCCAACAACGACGTCATTTGAAGGTATTTCCCGGGCCAGAGGACCTTGTCTTTGTTCAAACTACATTTTTACTTACATCTTTAAACACAGATAATCATTTATTTCACACATTTAATTAAAAATAATTTAATATTCCAAAATAAATGTTAAAACCTTAAGGTAGAACGGTCCTAAAGACTTCGGAAATACTCGCGAAATATCGGTTAACATCGGCCCATTCGCCACTAACCGTAAATCTAATCGAACTGATCTGAAACGGACATTATTTGCGCAAAACTAACATTACTTTTTGAATTTTGAGTTATGTTCAATAAAATGTGTAAAATGAATGCCTATTTTTGTTTCAAGATGAAGTAAAAATGTAGTTTTAACAAAAACAAGGTTCACTGGCATGGGGAACACCTTCAAATGACGTAATTGTTGGGAATTTCTGTTAATATTCAATCATGACGTTGTCGCGATGGGTGTGGTGTATTTCATAAAACTAAGGTTTAAATACCAATAAATAAACGTCAAAGAAGTATTATTATTGCACATAATTATTCGTATATAAAACATATCTGCGTGAATGAGATCCGAGCTCATAGCTGTGAAATAACATTCATTCAAATGTAAAACTTGGTAAAGAAGTCAGTCGAGATGGGGGTGGGGGGAGCGAAACATCGGGTGATCGAGTTTGGTGTTCCGTTGGATAATTTAAAAAACTGTCCATTGTGTAAACTTGGGTGTTCCACTGAGGAATTTTGACGAGATCTTCCGCTGTACAAATCATTTGAACAGTGACAGTTTACAAAGAGTCACACGCTTCAAGAAGAATCTTGAAGGAAATTATCCCAAAGATTTGTTTTTTTGAAACTCTTGTTAACCTAATGTAATGTAAATGTCAAGTAATTGTTTTTAAACAAACGCTTATAAAATAATATATATTATTGTTCTGTATTTGGTAACCATGGATATGTGAACCCAAGCTATTTTGTTTACACAATTTACCACAAAGCACTATTTCTTTAACATAAATGCAAAACGAATTCATTTAATAATGCTATTAGATAAGAAAGGATTGCTTCATTTCAAATGATTTACTTTGAGATTTTTGTGGTGAACCATATGTCAAGTTACACCTTTTTCCCCTCAAAGATGAGGTAGTATTATATTTGGTTTTACTGATTGTGGCATACTATGAAATAAACTATCAAAAATAAGGGAATTGGTGTTCGGCGTTTTTTTTTACTGTAATGAAATATGTTGTCTTTTTACCATATGAGTAGCCATATTTAAGGTCATAAGTATGTTTGTCAACTTAAGTACTTACCTTTTTTTTACTTGATCAATATATTTATGTATAATGTATCAAATAAAGCATTTTAGAAATAAATAAAATACATTTTGCCAATTTGTCAGTCATTTTTGTATGTGTACCCCAAATCTATTTTAGGTTGACATAGAAAAATTACGGGTGATAACACAAATCGTATTTAAGTCAAAACGTGTGTCTATATTTTGTCTATATTTCACAGTTTAGACTAATAATACATTTAATGATTAAAGAGAATAAGAATGTCAAGGTTTAAAAAAATACCCATTAGGGGCTTTCTACCTTAAACACAATACACTATAGCACTGAAATATTCCCCAAGAGACGATAACAACATGTTTGCGGTTATATTTTTTTCTCAACACAAATCAGGTCACACTTTTATTGGATAATGTTATTTTGAAATTATAGTGTACCGTATTGAATGACACAAGTGTTAACGGGTGGCTAGGTACTGTTAGTATGAACCAAACACATTTAAATATTCTTCTGTTTATTCATGGCGATTCTCTGTTAAGGCAAACAAATAATACTTTTTATAATCATGTAGAAAACACATGAACAAATATTTTGTAATTTCAACAGATATAATGAAAGTGTTCCTATCAAATAACAAATACATACAAAAAGTATAGACATTGTTAACAACAAATTTAGTTATAATTATGACTTTATAAAGGTGACAATGTATAGGTGGAATAAATACTAAAGCGTAGAATACATTTGTATGCTATATATATTATAATTATAATTATATTATAATTAAAATTTAAATTTACATACCAACTTTAAGTGTTTCCGGCCATCTTTACCCGTTAAAACACGTCATAATATGTTATGGCTTACATTTGTTATGTCATATTAAGGCTTATGACGTAACGTCGGTGATGCATTAACGCGCCTTCAAAAATATATAACATTTTGGCGCCAAAGCATAACGTAACAGAACACACGCTTTTTAAAAAGACGGCGGACGTCTTTAACAACAAGTGTTTTTTCATTTAATCATAGTGGGTTAATTATAATGAATAGGTACTTGTTTTTACAATTGCATAAGCAAACCGCCCGTTTTCATCTTCAAAATTCTCTTTGATCTTGTAATTGTGTTCGTTCGTATTTACATGCATCTCAATAATGTGCTATGCTAATCATTCAAATATTGGGCATCATAAATAATGATAGCACTTGATCGACCATGCCGTTGACGATTCTGTTTTGCAATTTATAAACCGTCCTAACTCTCTACCGCTGACAAGAGCTGCAACGATATAGCCGTGACTCAATTCGACTCGATTTCAAACAGCTTTTTGGATATTTCGATTCGGTTTCAAACAGCTTTCGTTGGATACTTCGATTCGATTTCAAAAGCTTTAGTTGGATATTTCGATTTATTTTCAAACAGCTTTAGTTGGATATTTCGATTTGATTTCAAACAGCTTTAGTTGGATATATCCATTCGATTTCAAACAGCTTTCGTTGGACATTTCAACTCGATTTCAAACAACATTAGTTGGATATTTCGATTCGATTTCAAACAGCTGTAGTTGGATATTTCGATTCGATTTCAAACAGCTTTCGTTGGATATTTCGACTCGATTTCAAACAGCTTTCGTTGGATATTTCGACTCGATTTAAAACAGCTTTAGTTGAATATTTCGACTCGATTTCAAACAGCTTTTGTTGGATATTTAGATTCGCATCATGTTTCCTTGTTACAGGCTTGTTGTTGCGTATTTATGGGCATTGAGTTGCAGTATTGTAAAGATTCTTACTTGTTATTGATCATTGGTAATGCCATTGTATTGGTTAATGTCAACCTATGTGCATTATACATGCATATAAATCAGGTTAATTAACGATACTCGAATTGGATCACTAGCAATTGATGTATCGAAAGATTCCTTGCAGATCTATGGATGACCCGAAATAACAAACACTGCAAGTAGAAAGCAGCATTCAAAAAGGATGTCTACATTACTATTCTTCCATAAATAAAATTACATCTTTGATTGCCTTATGCAATGAAACGAACAAATGGGGTCTCAAGAATGTGTGGTTGATGCATTTAAATGTTCTACCCGTAAATATATTTTTACAAAACATGTTCATGTTTTTATTTTAGCAACAGAGTAGTATTGCCCATCAGTTGGGCAGAAATGGCTCCATTGTATTGGTTTGAATGGATTATTGTAAGAAAATAATACGTAACATGGTGAAAATATGTGTATTTTGCTATAATTTCTTTTATTTTCAATTTTTGGCGAATAAAACATCGGTTTTATATTTGAGTGAAATGAGATTATTTATTTATAACAATACAATAATAAAACGTTTATGAATATATTGCACATATTTCATTTTATTAGTAGCAGCAGTAGATAACATCTGTGTACACAATAGTTTCTACAGCCATAACACTTCAACGTACATAGTTTGCAAGTGCATCTCTAAACGAGTTGAGTATTCAGGCTCGGTTTATCTACTTTCGTTTTTAGTGTTTTAAATAACTTTACGAAACAGCTGGTCTCAATATACTACTAATGTTTAATAAGAGTAATATTATTATGTTTTATTCTTTAAATAACACTAATTGGTAATAACATTATACACACAATTTATAAGATATGATCTATCAAGACACTCTTGAATTTTGACGAGTCAGATCATTTCCACTGATGAGTGAAGGTATGCGCAGAATAACAAACACTATCGAAATTGCTTATAAAGCATTTTAATCAGAAGAAACCATGTTGTCTGAGTACAGTTCGGACCTAAGCGGCGCTAGGTCCGTGGGTTATCAGTGACTTGTCAGGTCTATCATGACAACCAAAAAGTACTACTAACCTTGAATGTGGAATAAATCGGTATAAGTATATTTAATGTAAGCTCTAGTGCAGTAAAACTTATAAAATTATATTTCCATTGCAATAATTATGACATATTATTACGAATTCTCGTTTAATAGATGCAACTTACTTGCACGATGATGATATTAAAATGTCAATCTGAGACAAGAGTAACATCCAAATAACTTTTATGGCAGTGTAAATTATATAATGCATGATAAGACTCGAGGAACCGATTAAATTCACATATATACTGTTCACGGCGATAGCGTGTCGTGGCGATCATATTTCAGACATTTGTTAGACACACTGTTTCCGATTCTGACAATACAACACGGGTAAACGCTATTTAGATATGTAAACAGACTCTATGCTGATCTTAGTTAACATGGTTGACACTATTGTTTCGTAATAAGAGATCAAAGTAACATATAGTATTGTATAAAAGTGTTATATTAATAGCATTGTTTTTTATGCATAATTTACTTTGTTACAACAAAACAATAGTTTTAAACTACACAGGTTATGTTCATACTATTGATTTTTATCTCGCGTTGGCATTTGTCGTTCTATATTATTCAATAAAATAGCATAATCATTTTGAATTCGGATTTCAAATACATTATTTATTTGTATTGTACCTCACTAAATATGTCCTATACCGATAATATTAATATAGATTCTACCTAGATTAAGGGCAAAAACATCTAAATACTATTAAAAGTGACAACATTTGTTGCGCGGAATTGTAGATCTCTGTGATTGTATCGTTATCCAACGCTTTATAAGAAGTGAGGGTGTCAACCACTGAGCTAGCTGGACAGCTGTCACTTAATGTAGTAGCATACATATCTTCTTGTTTTGATATTCAAAATACAAATGTACAACCAGTGGAACTTTTAGTTTTTATCCAGACTACAATTGTTTGAATACTTTTACCGCCAGCAGAACAAATGTATTTTGATTTTCTGTTAATCACAATATTTTTAAGTTTACTTGTACCGCAATATGAATGTTTTAGTTTGGTTTTCTATAATCCAGAATATCAATGTTTGAATACTTTAACCGCCAGCAGAACAAATTTATAATAAAATAATAAAATGAAAATCAGGATGTGTTTACTGCTCCATTTTTCTTCTAAATGCCTGAATGGATTTATAGATTACTTCAGATTATTATTCCACGTTACCAGACGATTTGTCGCGTATAACTCCCATGCTCGTCGGTCGAAGGTCAAGATCACAATTTAAGGTCAAAGGTCATGAATTTTTGTTTCTGATCAGTAACTTCCTAACGCGTGGAAGGATTTTAATGTAACATCAGATAAGTATTTCCCATGACTCAACAATGTGTTGTGTATAACTCCCATGATTGTCAGTAAAGGTTTAAGGTCGCAATTCAAAGTCAGAGGGTTATTTTTGTTTCCAATTCAAAGCTTCTTAATGTTTAGAGGGATTTAAATGCATCTTCAGATTATTATTCCAGACAATGTTTCGCATACAACTCCCAAGCTCGTCTGTCAAAGGTCGAGGTCACAATTCAAGGCAAAAGGTCAAGGATTTCTGTTTCTCCACCATAACTTCTAAACGTCTGGAATGATTTTAATATTACTTCTGATTATTATTCCCCGTGACCAGGCGATGTGTCGTGTACAACTCACATGGTCCTCGGTCAACGGTAAATGTCACAATTCAAGATTAAATTGCAAGAATTTTCTTACTCCTCTATATCTTCCAAAAGCCTTGAAGGATTTTAATATGATTTCAGATTATTTTTCCAATGACCAGATAATGTGTCGCATACGACATACATGCTCCTCGTTCAAGGTCTTGCATGAAGCATCATTTTTGCCAAAATGTAAGGAATCTAATAACTTGGTGGGAATGAAGATCATTTTGAGGCAGCTTGTAACATCAACAAACAGTTGTGTTGCTGAAATCTCAAGATATTTGTCCAGGGCATAATCTTGTACTCTGACATTGTTTTGCCTTCCTCTGACGAGCACATGCTTCGGGGGCATATTACATGTTACAAGCCTTGTTTGTAAGTTATAATATAATGGGTAACACTTTTAGTTTGTTATTTTTTGTTAATCAGAATTGTAATGTTTGGTTGATTGAACCGCCGGCGGAACACTTTTGATTAGGTCTCTTATTCTGAACATAAATGTCATGATGTTTGTACCGCCAGCAAAACACTTCGGTACTTATAATTAAGAATGCAAGAATGTGTGAGGCAAAATTAAATTTGGTTTTTCGTAATTAAAACAGTATATATTTGTACTGCGAGCCGAACATTTATTTCAAATGCATGTCAATTTATAGACAAAAAATGAATTTGTGTTCCGCCGGTGGAACAGTTTTCTTGCTTTGTTTTAATTTATTGAAACCAAAATCAGGTTTATTTTTTATAAATTTCCTGGAAAATTGCCCTTCTAATTGGGATTCACTGGAAAATCCCTTTTTTTTTAAATAACGATTTCCGCCGGCTTATCAAATTGTTTTTCATTCAAATTTGAATGTTTGTGTAAGAAATGATATGTCGCCTTATCATCTTGCGTTTGATTCCAATATGATTTTTTCGTAAGAAATGATACGCTAGCTAATCAACTTGCATTTCATTAAAATTTGAATTTTTCTATATAAACTGATACACCGGCTTATCAACTTTTGTTTCAATTAGAATTTTTATGTAAGAAATAATACGCTGGCTTATTAAATTAATTTTCATTCAAATTTGAGTTTTGCTTTAAGAAAAGATACGCCGGCTTATCAAATTGTTTGTCATTCAAATTTGAATTTTTGTGTTAGTAATGTAATGGCGGTTTATCAACTTGCCGTTGATTCCAATATAATTTTTATGTAAGAATCAAATCGATTTTCATTCAAAATTTGATTATTTCTGTAAGAAATTATATTCTAATACAAATGATACGCCGGCGTATCAAATTGATTTTTATTCAAAATTTGCTGTACGAAATGATATGCCGGCGTATCAACTTGCTTTTCATTTATATTTGATTTTTTTTCTGTAAAAATGATACGCGCTTATCAAATAGATTTTCATTTGCATTTGCATTTGAATGTTTACGCATGAAATGATACGCCGGCGTATCAAATTGAATATCATTCAAACTTTTTTTTGTAAGAAATGATATGCCGGCTTATTAACTAGTATTTTCATTCATATTTGAATGTTTCTGTTAGAAAAGATACGCCGGCTTATCAACTTGCTTTTGATTCCAATTTCAATTGTTATGTAAGATATGCTTATCACATTGATTTTCATTCAGATTTGAATTTTTCTGTAAGAAATTATACGCCGGGTTATCATATTGATGTTCATTCAAATTAGATTTTTTCTATTGGAAATGATACGCCGGCGTATCAAATTGATTTTCATTCAATTTTTTCTGTAAGAAATGTTACGCCGGCTTATCAACTTGCTTTTACATTCATATGTGATTTTTTCTGTTAAAAATGATATGTTGGCTTATCAACTTGCTTATGATTCCAGTTTGAATTTTTCTGTAAGAAATAATACGCCTGCTTATCCTCTTTATTGTTGGAAATGATAAGTTTATTGTTTAAAATTTTCTGTAAGAAATGATACGAAGGCTTATCAAATTTCTTAAGTAATACAAATTTTAATATTTCTGTAACACATTATTAGCCGGCTTATCAGATAGATTTTCGTGCGAATTTGAGTTTTTCTGTAAGAAATGGTTCGCAGGCTGATCAACTTGTTTTTGATTCCAGTTTGAATTTTTGTGTACGAAATGATACGCCGTCTTATCAACTTGCGTTTGATTTCCAGTTTGAATTTTTGTGTACGAAATGATACGTCAGCTTATCAACCAGTATAACCTGTCTAAACCAAACGGCGTCGTGACCGGGCCGATCGTTCAGGTTTCAGAGGTGTTCGGTTGATTCAGTTTTTTTTATTAAATGCCATTTCCATCAAAAATATAATATATATTTTATAAGTTAGTTAGAGTGTATAATAAGAAAACAACACGTTATTGCTTTCACTTTTATTATTGTTTATTTTTCAATTATTTGCAAATAAAATGTATATTTGCACATAAAACGACATTCCAATTACCAATCAAATAAATGTGAACTGTTTTGATTAGTTTTTAAACATATTTATTTTAGTTCGATTGTACCTCTAGCCTTGGGCTTATAAGGATCAATCGAAGTATTACCAGAATTTACTAAAATTGTGTAAACATTAATTCCACTGTTCTGAATTTCATAACAGTTTACACTGTACGTAAATTGCAACATGAAACATGACCGACTATCTGCTTTTCACAAGTTGGTTATTGTCGTATGCACTGAATACCTGATCACTAATCGCTCCACTGTCCCATTATCACCATGGCGATTATGCTTTTTGTGTGCAACTGTGTCACCATTCATCGGGTTCACGCCTCCGCGGTATCACGACGTGAACCTGGCAGGATACACCGTTCGTATATTCAGGTTTTTTAAGGTAGAATGAAATCAAATTTGTGATCAAATAATTTGGTATTCGGTTTGGACAGGGTTCGATTTATTCAGGTATTTTGGTAAACAAAATAAGAAGGAAAAACATCGGGACCGAAACAGACGTTCGGTTTTGACAGGGAATCGGTTTTTACAGGGTTCGGTTTGGTCAGGTTTCACTGTGTATTTATTTTATTCATTCAGTTGATCTATTCAAATTGGAGTTGACAGGATTCAATTGAAATAAAAAGGTCAAAATGATGGTGGAAAGCGATTTAAATGCTAAACTATAACAATGCAATGTCAAATGTATATTTTTGCTATTTGAAACCATCCTATATACATGTTTAAATAGGAGAAACAAAGAAGGACGACAACAGAAGTTTACCTTTATACCTGCAAGTTTATCTAAGTTATGCAAACAGCTTCAAAGGTTTCAAAAAATGTTACTGTCTGAATATTGCTACACAAATAAAATCGATGTTGTTTTTTAACAATACAACAAACATTATAAGAATCTTGCATCAACAACAATACCGAACATTAATCGATGTCTACATGTTCATGAATACACAATTCATAACAGAATTGGACATGGTCTTGCAACTACATGTAACTGTGAACAGTATATTGTAATTGCAATATAATTAATATACAGTTGTGCATAGTTTTGGTACTCTGAGCCAGTTTATTCTTTTAGCCAAATATTTACTTTATCCACATACAAGAAATGTGCCACACCAAAAATGTGTCAGTGCTTTGGCAGAGACAATTATGTAGAACGACACAGACATAACAGATTACAGTAAACGTATGCAATGATGAAAACAAGTATATCTATCAAACACTTTAGTATTGTTAAGACAAAAGAAAGCATTGGCTTAAATATTCTTTAGAAGGCCATTCATTGTTCAAATGAATTCTTAGTTATTGATAAGAATGTAGAACAATACTGACCACTATTGACATATCCTTTTTATTATGACTTTGCATATAATGATACAAGTTGCAAAATAAATACATAAATAATCATTATTTAATTCTTTATGGTTCTGTTGATGCTGTTATTTCTAAATATATCGATCACAACAATACATTTCATTTGTTGCTCACGAATATTTAGAAAATAACTTCATCAACCGAACCACAAACAAACTAACACATACATAAATAATGACTATTTACGAATTTATTTTTTGAATATAATTATTCTACAGTTTGAAATTACATAATTGTATTCTTCTTGTGCATCATATCACTTGTTATGTAATAAATTAAAATGAACAAACATCAGATTTTTTATTTGACTCTGTGTACTTAAATTAAAACTCTGAAAACAGCTACAAATGGAACCGTTTTGACCAAATGTATTAATAACTGCCCACTATCCGAATCTTCATCTCCGGTGACGTCACCTACCTGTGCTTTAACTGAAATGTCTTTTTCAGTGTCTTTGCTCTTATCTTTGTCAGTCTCATTCTCATGTCCTTCTATTGGAAATAAATGATTTCTATGCAATACCCTCTCTTTTCCAAATATGTTATTTCTCACTTTAGAATAAAGGGATATCAATCCTTGGTTGCTCTACAACTTCATACACTTCATTTGTAAACTTGTCCTAATTTTGTTTTGTTTCCCATCAACAGCAAGTCTGAGCACTAAACTTTACCACCAACATAGATTTTGAATGCTTTCGCTTTTTTGTCATAGATTTTCTTCTGTTTATTATTTGCCTTTCACAATGACTTTGCACAATCTTTCAAGTAGTATCTGTTCTTTCCTAGAGGTCTTTAATATATTCATCTGTGTACCTTGTCTCTAATTTGTTCAAATGTTGAAATGGGAGTAAGGGTTTTCTACCGAACATCAGTTCATACGGTGGATATCTGGTAGATTCATGTGGTATGCAGTTGTATGAATATACAAGATGGCCTATGTACTTTTCCCAATCTATTTTCTGTTCACAATGCAATGTCCCAAGCATATATAATAGAGTTTTATTAAATCTTTCAGGTCCCGAGTTACCTTGAGGGTGATAGGTTGTGGTATGACTTTTTCTCATTTCAATCAATTTAACTCTTTTATGATGTCACTTTCGAAATTAGCACCCTGATCTGAGTGTAAGCGTGTAGGGATCCCGTAATGTACAACAAAGTGGTTGTAAAATGACTCAGCTGTTGTTCTGGCTGTTTGATTGTTTGTGGGTATGGCAATAGCATATTTTGTGTAATGATCTGTTATCACTAAAATGTTACTTATACCTCCCTTTGATGGCTAAAGCGGCAGATAATCAAAGCAGACTAATTCCAAAGGGAATGTTGTTGTTACACTAACAAGAGGAGCTCTACCAACCACATACTTTCTTCTCACGCACCGCTCACACTTACTCTACATCTGCTGACATACCTGGCCAATAGAACCTCTCTCGCATCAATCACATAGTCCTCTCTTTTCCCGGATGTCCGACACTATCATGCAACCCTTACAAATATCAATCTTGTAGCAATCTGATATCACTAATTGTTCAATGGTTTGGCGTTCATCATATACCAGTCGATACAGAATTCCACGCTTAATTTTAAAGTTGTTAAATTG
Source organism: Congeria kusceri (assembly GCA_027627225.1). Taxonomy (NCBI): domain Eukaryota; kingdom Metazoa; phylum Mollusca; class Bivalvia; order Myida; family Dreissenidae; genus Congeria; species Congeria kusceri. The sequence continues at coordinate 10,762,311 of CM051029.1, read as the reverse complement.
TTTCTTCATTATGAGGCCATTCTTTGTCATGAATATTGATGGTATTTTCTCATATATATTTCATTTTCTCCATCTATCAATTAACTCATCCTGTCTTTGCATCTCTCTGATTTCTCTTAGATCTTTCTGTGTTAGACCTTGTCCCATTTCTTCAGTAGTATGTGCAATATTAAGAGACGCGGTTGGTAGAGTTTTAATGTATTAACCAACAGTGATGCTGTTGCATATTGCATCGATAATTTGATCATCAATCTTTACCATTTCAGTATTGTCATTCACAACCCTTTCCTATGGATACCTACTCATACCATCTGCATCTGAATTATGCGTGCCTGCTCTGTATGTTATATCAATGAGTACAGTCCTAAAGCAACTACCCACATTTGATCAGTTGCATCAAGCTTTGCGCTTGTCAGTTTATGAGTAAAGGGGTTATTGTCATTAATAACTGAAAAGTGATTCAAAGACAAACAGTCTGAAAATGTTTCAGTCACTGCCCACTTAAGGGCAAACAATTCTAGCTTGAAGGCACTGTAGTACCTTTCAGCTATATTGAATGCACGGCTTGCATAAGCAATCACCCGCTTTTTATCTTCTTGTGTCTGATATAAGACTGCCCCCAAAGCTTTTGTTGATGCGTCAATGTGTAACTGAAACGTCTTTTGAAATCAGGATATGCCAACATTGGCGGAGAACACAATATTTGTTTTAGCTTTTCGAATACTTCTTGTTCATGTTCACTCCATTTGCAAGTTACAAGATGTTTTACTTTGCCCGTTTTCACTGATGATTTGGTGGTAGTAATTATGCTAGTGGCATAGGGAATTTGCTGACATCTTTCAAGAACCTACAGTAATATCCTGTAAAGCCAGGAATGAACGTAGCTCATCAGCATTTGTTGGCGTAGGCCACTCTTTCACTTTCTGAATCTTGGCAGGGTCAGTCTCAATCCCATCGGCACTCACAACATGCCCTTAAAATTAACATTTGTCAGCAGCTAGCTTAAGGTTACAAGATTTCAATCTGTCGAATATGACATTCAATCGTTCGAAATGCTGTTCATATGTGTCACTTTAAATAATAAAGTCGTCCAAAAATATAACGCAAATGTTCATGTTTAATCCTTGAAGACATTCTTCCATTAATCTTTGATAAAGAGCAGGTGGATTAGAGAGAACGAATGGCATTTTGTTAAATTCTTAAAATCCTAATGAACCAACTGTTAATCCTGTACGTTCTTTATAACTTTCTTCAACTTCCGCCTGATGATATCCATATTTCATGTCGATATTTGAAAAAACAAATTGCCCCACAGTTCCGCTTCGATCCTTGGCAGCGTTTAGGCATCGTTCACGTTCTTGTCATTAAGCATCCAGCAATCAACGCACATTGTAAGTTTACCATTTTTCTTTCTAACTAATACAACATTGCTTGTCCAAGGTGATTTGGATGGTATAATTATCCCCCTGAAAAAAGTTGGTTAATGTGCTGTCTTACTTCTTCTATCATTGAAGGTGGAATTATGCGATGTCGCTGATTGAAAGGTTTTTCATCTACTAAATCTATGCTATGTTTTATTGTGTTGCATAATCATATGTCAGTTTCTGAAGTTGAAAACAATCCTTTATGCGTTCTAATTACGTCCTTGAGTTTCTCTTTGTGTTGACTGGACACTATTCAATGCTCATAAAGGTTTAATTTATTCATGATTTCACCTCTTCCATTATTTTCAATGTAGTGAGTTCATCGCCTGTAATAGTTACTGGTTGCATTTCATACAAAATTGCTGTCGGTGAAAAGACAACAGTGTTAGTAGTCGGATTAGTCAGACAACAACACAGGCATCGTGAGCGCATTCATTTCTGTTCTTACGTTCAAACGTTTAATGCTGTAGATATATCTAGATGTAAGCAAGGGTCCCATGCAATAGTAATGTATGATCATGTCCGCGCGTCCGTGGGTCGTATTCTAGTATTACTCAGTTATAGAAATATTTTTAAAATGTTTGTTGATATAAAATCACTGTTATTTTGCAGTGCGGTGCATGGTAATAGATGACTCATTTAGAATGCCAGATCAAATTAATAATAACACCACTGGTGTATGTATTCAAGGAAACAAAATCCCCAGTTTTATTTAGTAACCTTCACGTATATATACTACTTTATATAACATATTCTTTATTTTTCACTTAACTGTAAAATAATTAAATAGTTAACAAAATAAGTGTTAGCTATTAAATAAAGCTTCAATTGAGTCTATATCCGATTTTAAAGGTTACCTTTGCCTTATGAGGTACATGTACGCCTACATACGAATAACGTTTGGAAATAGGATGCTTATGTGACGTCAACAAAAAAAAGCAATGAACATTGCTGAAATTCAAAGTTATATTTTATTCCAAATAAAAAATGTAGTCCGTTTCTGGTATTAAACACGCATCGTTATTAAGTTTGTATCCTTATCTTTAAATCTATACACTTCTTTAACTGCATCGTTTTATATTGAACAAGTGCAGAACAAAGTAACATTATACAATGACAACAGTATAACAATAATTTTCCACAGCTAACAAAGGTGTTAACTTGTTAACATAAGTGAACATGTTTAAGAGGCTACTTTAAAAGCTGCGTAAGGCCCCTTAGCACTAATATATTGATGTAATGAAATACTTCCAAAGGAAGAAATCGATGCAACCGGTATACGTTTTGTAATTATGTTTAAAAAGTATTAAATAAATATATTTTCTTTTAAAAGTGCACCCATTAACAGCAGATATACTGTTGTGGGTCAGGCTGGCTGGCTTTCGCGGTGACTCCTGTGTGGTTCAGTGTTGGTTATTCTGGGATGTTGCTGAGGTTGCTGCTGATGCTACTGGTGTTTCTGCTAGCAATGCTGCTGCTGATGTTGCCAGTAATGCCGCTGTCGCTGCTTATACTGTTGCTGTTGGCACAGCTGCTCTGATGATGATCTGGCTGCTAACGCTGCTGCTACTAGTGCTTTTGCTGCTGCTGCTGATGATGATGTTGTTTCTACAATGCTACTGCTGGTGCCTTTGCTGCTGCCACTGCTACGGCTAGTGCTTTTGCTGCTGATAATGATGACGTTGCTGCTAACACTTCTAGTGTTGCTGCTGGTGATTATGTTGGTGCTGCTATTGTTGTTGTCACTTTGCTGTTAAATTGATGTTAAGAATGGTTGCGAGCGATTGCTGTTGTTAATGACTCCAACTTATATGGTTAAAATAAAGAAGAGTCAGAATATAACGTTCTACACGTTTATTTGGGCCTTAGTAGAATATGTTATTCATCAAATAATGTACGATGCTATAATGCCAAATCTTAGCACAATGTAACCTACTACTCTAACAGATGAAAGTATTACAATTGTCGAAAAGAGGTCAATTCTGCACAAAGGCTAGTATATTCTGATTAATTTGTATTTAGAAAATTATTAATCATATGCAAAGTATCAAATTCTTAATAGGCTAAGATATGACGCGCACCTAAGTACTGAACTTCGAAAATGCCCAAGTTCTAAGTGTCAGCAAAATGGACAAAACGAGATGGAGTTTGCCTTAAGAAAGTTGTCGGAGTTCACGCACGAACGCGTGCTGGCTATTTATACTCGGACAGAGTGCAACATGTTGCACAGTGGCGTGCGACAAGTTGCGTTGTGGCATGCAACATGTTGCATTGTGGCATGCAACACGTTGCACGCCACACTGGTGCATGCAGCACTTTTGTTGCATGACGCAGCAAAAATTGTGGCAGCTAGGTACTAAAGATAACACTCAGTTATGTTTATAAAACACACTTAGACGTATAATAAAGTACATTTTACATCTAAAACACACCTGAAATCTTGTTTTGGATACTCTACTGAGATTAAACATCTTTTCGTTATTTAGAAATGTCAACCGGAAGTAAACAAACCAGTTTCTATGTAACGACAAGATGGCTGATTAGAAAAAATCGAAAGAACGCTGTGAAAGTATTAATTCAACAAAAATACACAATAATCATTTCAGACATAAACTACCTAGCCGTTTTGTGGGTAAATATACACTCTATCTAAATAAACTGACACATGTTAAGAATTGTCTCTAAGAAAAGAATCACGCGTATGAATTAAATGGGCTTCGCAGAAAATGGTGACAAAGCATTGGATCATTTACGTTTAATACAACAAATAGATGAATTACTGGAGAAACATATGCATTAAGTAGATCGTTTTGTTAATATATTGAGAAACGACTGCATAATCCTTGTGGTACAGCCAGTGTCTATACGAAAGTAAGTATTTACACTTCAGACCATCAAAGGACAAGTTTAAAAGGTAAGTGATTTAGTATTTACTATTAAATTTCATACAACTCATGTTGACTCTCAACAATACTTATCACATGTTTTCGTCAAACGCTTATTTTCTCTTTGGAACATTTATATCGATACATATCAGTATAGCTTGATTCGTGATTTTTGAAATTCCTTTTGCCATGAGTACCGCATCTCCTTTTACGATTTAAAATGTAATTTATAAGGCGATTTATGCAATATATGAAACACGTAGATTAAGTGTCATATTTCAGAAACCGAATGCCTTGGGGATATTACCGTTACTTGATTACACATTAACGTCAGCATGTCCTATTTTACTGCTTAATTCATCGCTTTGAGAATTAGTAGTAAGGAAGTTATGCAAAACATTTAACAAGTTGTGTGCATATGGTAGACGATTGAGTGTTTCTGTAATCATATAAGTGCGTCGATAAAAGTAACATTGACCATCAGCAAAGTAAAAGAAATACGAAAAAAATTATTGTTAATAAACAAATACAGTATAAATTATAATTACTGTGTATATTAGCACAAAATAACTCATATATACGTGTGCCGGTTGTATAGTGAATAATCTCGCAATAACTGTATGCGATATACTAATATATGTTAAAATAGCGACCCTACATTTACCCTAAAGAACTTTCCTTAAATAAACCGTGTTCATCTTATACAGATGCTGCATTCCTAGACTTACATCTTACTATTACTAACACTATAGTTTAAACCAGTCTATATGACAAACGCGATGATTTTAATTTCGAAATTGTAAATTACTCTTTCTTTGATGGAAATATTCCAAGAGGTTCTACATAAGGTATATACATTTCACAATTAGTTCGATATGCAAGAGCTTGCTCATGAGTGAAAGATTTCAACGACCGTAACCTTACACTGACTAAAAAATTATTAAAACAAGTTTGTTTTTTTATCATGATTTACGCAATAAGTTTGCTAAGTTTCTACAGGAAATATAATGTCTTAGTTTCTTAATACGATGTTTCTTTGAAATGGTTCTTATCTAACGGAATATCCGGCCCATTATTTTAAAGTGATGTTTTGAAACGACTTCGCAAATGTAAATATGCTAAAGTGAATGCTAAACGTATACTTAATATTTAGTACACTGTGTGTTATAAAAAGGATATAATGCACTTATACTCAAAAACACATGCTTATTTGTTTCCGATATTGAATTTCTTTCATCGTTACATACTTGGTCGTTTGAATGGCGGATAAGTAGCTTTAACTTCTTTGCGTTATAAAATTATGACGTGATCGTGTTCATTGCGCGTTTCATGATTACGTCATCATCTAAATAGTTTTACTGTCTCAGTGACGTAGCGTAAGATTATCGAGGATAGTACCATTTTATTTAATATTTTACAGCATTTCCGATTTATACACTGGTTTTAACACAATCGTGGCGCTCGTTACGGGTCGTACGACAGTGGGAACCTAGCATGAACATCGTATAAAAGTTTAAATATCTTAATGCTTTACATATCTATATTTGATGTAACATGACCAATGCTAAATTGTATATGTAAATTGTGCAATGAAGATGCATACATGTTGAACGACATATAGCACTTGTTGCATTAATATGTGCTTTTCCCATTTAACCACAACAGTGTTCGTATCACGAACGAATAAGAACCGACATGCAATTCGCAAAATCGAGCTGTCTGCCTTGTAATACAAATTATGATGATTTGTCATCAAACATTCGTTGTATATAACCGTTCCCGACTAGTGTATTTACATGTAGTAGCAATGAGGGCAAAGTTTCAGCAAAACAGGGCGCTTTTAAAGCCCATTCCGTTCTGTTTTCCTGGTAGCTACAAACTGTTAATGCTGTCTGCCTTATGGCAGGTCAGAAGAAGAATTAAAGTGCTTTTGCACAAATTAATTAAATGCCTATTAAACATTGAAGCAATTCAAGCAACATTTGTGACCAATAATGATAAGTATATAATTATAAAGAATCTCAAATATAACTTGTTGCTAAATGAATAATCAACAGCTGAAATTAATAACTTATGAATATTTCGTGTGCATAACGCACAGCGATTGAAAGAGAGGAGTCCTTCTGTTCTGATCGTTTGTATTTTTGAATACAAACGATTCGTTTACAAAGTGTATTTTACACATCAACGTTATTGGGCGGTCTATCTGAGTGCTTGCGTGAGTGAATTTTGAGCCTTTGGTCGTAAATTCCAGCCATGTAGAACACAACTTTGTGTTTGTTTTCTTATGCATTGCTTTGCATAATATGTTTATGATACAGTAAAATTATTATAATTGGTCTTTAGTTTCATTACATCGCACCATTATTTAAACGACCGAATATTGCCATGTGTATATGATGTGCTTCGTTAAAAATTATTTAGATTATGTAACCAAAACTACCCAGTACTGACATTGAAGCCTGTCATTCTATTAATGAGTGCTCGAGGTCATACACGAAATGTCAGGGTAAATTCTTCTTGTGCCTTACTTAGGATAAGTTCGAAATATAGACGTCCTTAAGGCTGTCCAAAAGTTGAAAAAGATAATACATTATATTACACACTCGGTTCGTAGAAATAAAGAAAGCGTATCTAAGCGATGTTTCATAATGTATATTGTGATATACAGGCCCGAGTGCAGAGTTAGAGTGGGCGGAAATATTCAGTTACTGAAAGAATGGCAACTTCTTTTGGTCTTTGGCATGTTTGGATATATATCAGAAATGTGCGACATGTACTGAATAATTAAATTGATTATTACAATACATTAATTGAATGACAACTGAATGCATATGTTTTAAGACAGTGTGCGATATAAAAATCCAGTAATGGTAATTATAGAGGGTGCGTACGCTGCTTCCGACCTCCACTAAATCCGCCTATGATATGCGGTTATTGTGTATACCTACTACCGCGAATATGGTCGTATAGAGTTCAACGTTTTATAAAGTTTAACAGCATCCACTAAATATTTACGTTCATTGTATTTGATTATGGTTGTTTGTCCGTGACCAGTTTGATCTGCTTTACGGAAAAAGTATCTGACTGATTAGCCATTGTTTTAGCAGATTTAATTATAGTTTACAAGTACATAATAATTATGGACCTGTACATTTTAAATCTCAATATACTCAAACAGTTCACTTCAATGAACAGAACATACTCTTTGTGAAGGAGTTTGTTTATACGTTGTAACAATTAGTGTGACCAAAATAATTTCATCGATGCATGGGTAAACGATACCGACATTTCTTATTTTATTTTTTCTTACTCGTATTGCATTCTGTGAAGATATACCAATGTCCGTGATAATGAATGTATTATTGCGTAAAAGGTAGTGCATTGTAAATAATAACACTATGTATTCAAATCAAAATAACACTTTGAAACAAACCGTTATAAAAAAGTTAAATGTGCCGTTATAACAAGCGGACCATGCGTCAAAGTGTATGATACAATGTCATAATATTGTTTATGTTACTCGATAATTTCACTTACGCGTGTTTAAAATTCCGTAAGACATATCGTTCAGAAATCATGTTCAACGTATAACAGTAACGTCAAATGACGTCAAAACGTTTATACAGTGGTCATGTTTGACGATGTGACGAAACATACGTTTTTCGTTTTTGGTTTGAAAATATTCAATCCTTGAAGTGTAAACTACGATATATTCAGATATATAAATTGTGTGCATTTTTTAAAAGAGGCAAAACTCGGCCCTTATCATCACTTCTCCTTTGCACATTAACTCTTGTTCATGCAGTATATCAGCAGCGTTTTTTTCAATTTGCATGCATGTGTGAAGACATTCTTTATGAAATAAAACTTCCACATTCATTCAGTTCACGTTATAAAGTATGTTCGCAAGTGTTTCCTCGTCTTATGAGAATAATTCATTTTAGTATAGCCTTATTTAAATATAAGCAAATACAGGTACAAAAGAATATGTTGGAGTAACACAAGTGTTTCTTGATTATTAATCGTTTACAATTAAATAACGCAAACCCATATTTTATGGATTGCTATTGCACATTTTCTCAATTAGAAAAGTTCACCACTAAGCGAAGTACACTGACAGCGCTATTCCGAACTCACCTTTAGTGATGTTTATGTTCATGTTTTTGCTTTGGTATTTAATAAATTAAGTAGATTTACCATAATTATGAATTACTTTTAGTAGTTGATATGTACTCGTGCTGTCAACCTTGGATTCATGTTTGAAGACCTGTTCACAATACAACTTTCGCGCAGACAATTTAAACAATTTCAAGTAAGCATATGCACGTTTTTATTAAATACTCTTTAAGCTATACACGATGCATTATGCATGCCGGAAATGTTGTCAAAATATGGTTGCGTACTGATTTGTTGTTCGACTAAAGCTTGGAAACAATAACATGACATTGACCTTTATATATGCATATATTACCTGTCCGTTGTATATATGAATTAGATTCTGTAATGGAATCCTGTTGAATCGATGTAAGAGTATTCCACTAAAAACACAGTTATGACATCAATAATAACGTGAAACACGTGCACGAACACAACGGAATATAAATATAAGCTATATTTCAAGCGCGTAATTATGATTACATGAATGAGAGGTTTATGAGTCCGATATATACACCAGTACACTACATTATTGTCAGAGTAGTTCAATTGTAAACGCTTGAATATTGTGAATTGGTAAAGACGTATTGACCGTTTCATGAACATGACAGTGTTCTTGTCCTTGGATCCCTTATGCGCGAATACCATTAATAAAAGCAACATTTTAACGAACTCGCATACTGAATTTTGTAATCGACTCGACGTACATTAATATTTAAAATCATTACACCGGTGATGGAATTGCGACTATTGAAGATATGTACATCAGTTGTGAGTGTCTGCGTATATACTTATAGTCAACATAAAACGAACGAAATGTTTCCATGGCACATTCGACTTTATCATTAAATGTAAATATTCAGTATCCTCTGCACTACATATCGATGATTTTGTATTGATATCTCAGTTATTGCCAAATAAATGAACAACACAACACATTAACGGGAAAAATGAAATAACCGACATCGTTCGATACAATTATGTTAAAAACATATGACTTTTACTTGACCATTCAGTTAGGTTATATATAAAATGTATTATACGAAAACATTTGATATAAAACATTTGCCGTAAGGTAAATGCGTTGATTTGATTTATGTCGTTTAGTATACAGGCAGCGGAATTGAATCTTATATAACACATTTAAAGTGTAGATAGCTTCATATTAACGTATTCCCGATCCTCGGCTGGCACTGTTTGTTCCGACACCCCGAGCTGAATGTCAGAAGAAGTGTGTTGTCGCGCCGAGTGTCCTCAGAGTGTAGAGTCGCATATTCGCGGAACTCTTGTTCATCAAGTGCCTCATACTTATTGTCATGACAAGTAGCTGAAGCATCTGCCATAAAACGAAACAAGATTGAACATAATGCACGAGAGTTATCTAATAGTGGCTCTCCTAAGAGGTCACTTATAGAGATATCAGAATAAGTAGCAGATAAATATACTTTATTAACATACTGGGATTATTTTACCGTCTTGTAAATAAATAACGGCAATTATTTTCATTACCCAATTTGTAGGTTGAGTAACCTCCGTCTGTGTTTGGGGCGTTGCTAGTTTTCCTGAGTATATATAAAACAAGAATGATTTTATAATATTTGCGTTATGCGTTACTTATTAAATCGTATTGACGACGACAGACCCAATACTTGATCACATTGCCCAATTTATATGGTTTCTATACATGCATAGTAATGTCGGTCATACAATAACTTACGTTTCCATCACGAGATCCTCATATTGGCCTGGTATTTCGTATTGTATGTCTGCGCTCTGGCCTGTATTAGTTAACGATATCAGGCTATTTTATACAGTCTCATTCATAACGGTCGGGTATTATGTATTACGTAATGTTTGAGCGCGACTCTGACATAAATATATTTTAAAATCAAGAAGCATACATAATTTTCGATCTCAATATGTACATTTCTAGCAGACACAATCAATGTGCACAATTTTCGGATTTCAAGCTTAGACTTTGGACCGAGTCTGGCTGTGGTACTTATTTCACTGCATGTTTTTTATATATTTGTATAATGGTTCTGCTTAATTGTTCATTGCATAGAAGTTTACCACATGTATTTAATCTTTAATTACTAGAGTTATAAATTTTGTAATGTAACATTTTAGTGACTGGTTGCAATGGATAAAGCAATAGTATATATGCATTAATTGATCATTACCTACCTATATTTTCGTATGTGCCGTTTGCATGATCTATTGACCTTCAACATATTTTAATACATGATATACAGCTATTAAATACATTATCAATTTTTTTAAATTATACACAATGTACAAATACAGCTTATACAACTGCTTCATAACATCGGATCCATTGCAAAACATTAATCAATCACGCATACATATTTTTATAAATGGAAACTTTAAATTATTAATTTCATTTTAGTTGATACTATGATACAAAATAAATGATAAATGAATTATACCTTCTCGTTAGTTTTTGCTTGGAATCAGATTGTTGCATTGCTAAAACACAAGTGTAAAGTGAATATAAAATACATATAACAAAGATATAATGAGCGAACAATGTACACAGTACACATTTATTTTATTTCATATACATGTTAATACAATATTTAATTGCGTTTAGGGCATACGTTTTACATATAACCTTTATTTGATAACAATATACCTCTTTTTCTGTATCTCCAATTCACAAAAGCTGCAATTATACCAGTCACTGTAGCACCGCCTATTGTACCACCAACTGCAGGTGAATCCGAGTGTTGTCACCTATAATTACACATAAACTTACGTCATACATGGCAATACTTATTTACTGCATGTAATTGTTATTGGGTTACTGGGCATCGATTTAAATAGACTGCGTCTGCAGTTGAGATAAAATTACCTGTATCGCCAAGAGTTGTTTGTGTAATTTCTTTAGTCCATACTGATTTGCCAATTGTGTTTGGTGCCAGGATTTTGATTTGATAAATCGTAACAGGTTTCAATCCTGCTATCGTCCATGTGTTATTTTTTGCAGCTTTCGCTACATGTATATCCATCCAGTTTTCAAGATCTACGTCCTTGTAGCGAATAATAAAGGTTTGATCTTCACCGCCATTAAAACCAGGAATCCATTCAATTATTATTTCCGTTGTTCCTACTCCTATTACACGAATTCCTTTTGGAACTTCTGGTATCGCTTGAACAATATAAAATATTAGTGGTATGCACACATGCGCGTACCGGGTACAGAGTAAATAACTGCCTTATACAACTCAAGACATAAATCATTGTGTTTTTAATATTTCAAATGTATCATAACATATACTTACATTCAGCTATTACAATACTTTCATACACTATTGGTGTACTACTGGTTCTTACATTGTGCGTTCAAGGAAAATACTTCCGATATTGAACCCAATGCGTTGGAAATGTTCACCATATATTCTGTAAAATCTTCCAATTGTATATGGAGGATCGTTAGTTGTGTCTGCATGCTTGTTTCTGAGATATTGACCTGAAAGTTGCTGTCATTGTACAGGCCCATCCATCCATCATCTACACGCTTGAACCAAGCGAAGTCTGCAATCGTGGGTTCAGGATATGCAATTATTGTGAAGGTTAACACCACAGAGTCGTTAGGAGCTCTGTACTGTTCTGTTATAGGTGGAGAAAAGGGGGATGCCCTTGGAGAACCTATACAACAAAAACAGCTGTATTTACTTACACTTACAATGTGAACTGATACACGTATAATGCTACTACTGCTAAATCAATACGATATGACCAACGCGCCACAACGATAAAATAATGGCGACAATACGACAACTTTGTACGCTCCAGAACGACAACACGACACTTAAATATCTCGTTATGGCGGTCCTTATTTGGCGTGTTGGCGCCTCAGATTTGTCGTTCTGGCGGGTTTGAAGGGCGCCAAAACGACAACACGCCAGAACGACAAATAAGCGCGCCGATACGACAATTAAGCATACACGCCAACACGAAAGGACGACAAATACCTTATTTTTCGTATCGGCGCGCTTTTTGTCGTTCTGGCGTGTCGGCGCGTTAGCGTCATTCAAACCAGCCAGAACGCCAGAACGACAAGTCCGAGGCGCCAACACGCTAAATAATGGGCACCAGAACGAGAGATTTATGTGTCTTGTTGTCGTTCTGGCGGGTACAAACCTGTCGTATTGGCGCTCTTACTTTGTCGTTCTGGCGTGTTGGCGCGTTTGAAGGCGCCAATACGCCGACATGCCAAAAGACAAGTACCTTTATTTGTCGTATCGGCGTGTATATTTATCGTTCTGGCGTGTCGGCGTGTTGGCGCCCCTCAAAGGCGCCAACACGCCAGAACGATATGGCAGAAATCAGCCACCATAGCTTGTACTGAGATCACATAATTATTGATTGCAAACAGGGCTTGCAAGATTGCTTTCATTTTCAAGCTATGTATCCGCTGTATTCATAAACCGTATTTAAAATCGTATTAAACTATTGTCTTACTGCAATGAGGAAGTTTAAAACCAGTTCATTCAGAATTATTGACAGACAGAGATGGTAGGGTTAGCTAATATTATTAATATTTAATAATTAAAGGACAAATAATTAATAGGAAGCGCGATATTAGAACAAGCATTCAATTCAATTCAATGTAGTGAACGTACTGTAATAATATGCACTGTAAATATTGTGCATGCAGTATGTCAACAGTGTGTCATTTTAATTTGCATACATGCTTGTAGACTATTATTATTAAATTAAACTTCCGCATTAATTCAGTCCACTTAATAGAGTATGTTGCACTATTATTAATTTAGGATATACATGATGCAATGTGTATGCCCGACTATAGCTCGGAAACATTAACCTGAGACTGACGTTCATGCATGCATACATGTCAAGCCCCTTACACTGAAAAAATATTTCTGGTTTCTGTAATGAAATCCTGTTGAATCGATGTATCCCACTTAAGATACAGTTATCACATCAATACTAATTTAAAACACTATTACTATAAGATATATTTCAAGCGTGTGTTGTGCTAATCATCGATGTCAGGTTAATGTGTCCCAGTTATACTCAAGTATATTTCATCATGTGTTAGATTATGCCAAATATGTCGCCTTGAATGCTCAGTGGTGTTATTAAAATTATGTTCTTGCGGTAAATACGTAGCAACCGTTTAATGAACGTTGCTGTGTTCTTGTAATTGGATCTTTTTGTGACGAGTACCATCAATAATACACCGATATATATATATATATATATACGATATTCGCATACCGATCTCGTAATTAACATGGTGCAAATGCGCATTCACTGGTGTACTGAGATTGTGAGTACTGGTGATATGTAGAGTGTTTGTGAGCGACTGTCTATTTGATTCTATTGAAAGGAAAAGGAACAAAATGTTTTCGACTTAATAAAATATAAGTAATTATTTTCAGCAAATATACAAATTGACGCGTTTGCACTGATTTCATTTAGCATTCATTTCTACGTAAAATACTACATTCAAGGAAAAATGAATTCGAATCGATACATTAAAGCATATGGCTTTAACCCGACCATTCAGTTAGGCAGAATATATATTATATTTTTGGACAATTATTATATGTATATTACTACTTATACCATCTGATATACAAAACATTTGCCTATACATACATGTTTGATTTGTTTTCTGACGTAAAGTATACAGGCAGCAGTGTCGATTGTAAATAAAACATTTACAGTACAGAAAGCTTCATATTAACGTATTCCCGATCGTCGTCTGCTGACACGATTTGTGCTAACATCTCAGGATGAATGTCTCCTCTTCAAGTGTCTCATACTTATTGCCACGACGGGTAGCTGGAGTATCTGCCATAAAATGAAACACAGTCAACATAGTTGACGGGATTGGTTCATTAGTCTAAGTAACTAAACAAAAAAGAGACTGTCGTAGTAAATACTGCACTGCATTCATTATGTTAATGAAAATATTATTTTACATGTTTTATTGAAAACAAGTAATACGTTTTACTAAACAATAAAACGTGTAGGATTATATTAAAGACGTTAAATTTCGTACATTTACCTCGTGTTCTGTATCTCCATATCACAACTATGACGGCGACTATGATACCAACTCCTGCAGCAGTACCTATTGCACCACCAATAGCAGGGGCAACCGAGCCCTTGTCAACTAGTATTACACAAATATGAAATATGATACACAGTACAGATCACTGCATACGTTAGATATTCATTTTTCGATCTTTTCTATACAGTTTTCAGTCTATACAAATAGTTTTAATAGTTGAAATTACCTGCATCCACAATAGTAGTTTCCGTTATTTCTTCAGTCCAATCTGATTTGCCTAGTTTGTTTTATGCCAGCATTTTTATTTGATATGTCTTGCCAGGTTTTAAACTCACAATTGTCAAGGAATATCTTATAACAGAACCTGCTACGTAGATATCTCTCAAAATTTCAACATCGACTTCTTTGTATCGAATTGTAAAGTTCTGATCCTGGCCGCCATTAAAACCAGGAACCCATGTAATAGCAATGTCTGTTTTTCCTACTCGGGTGATAAGCATGTCTTCCGGAATATCTGGTTTGGCTAAAAAATGTGTACTCGTGAAATAAATAAAAACATATGCATATACATACGCGATTGTAATTGTGAATCTACTGTCTTAATCAATATTTAACTCTAGTAAAGTGTTACTATGTTTTGTGTTTTACATAAGAAAAAAAGAACTAAATTCAACGTTGTAAGAGATACATACATTGTGCGTGCAAGGTAAACACTTCCGCTACTGAACCCAATGTGTTGGAAACGTTTGCCATATATTCCGCATAATCTCCGAGCTGCACACGGATAATCATCAGTTGTGTCTGCATTTTGTCATCAGAGGTATTAATCAGAAAGTTGTTGGAGTCACTGGACACATCTTTCCATCCATCATCTACACGTTTGTACCAACTAAAGTCTGGAGATTTTGGCTCAGAATAGGCCGTGATTGCGAAGGTAACCACAGCCGAGTCGTTAGGAGCTCTGTACTGTTCTGTTATAGGAGGTGAAAAGGGCGACGCTCTTGGTGCAGCTGTGCAAGAACACAGTTGTATTGTATGCAATTTAACAATAATGTATAATCAATATATTTACTCGTTACTAAGTACGGTATGATATACATATGTACCTCATTACTTACAGTTAACGAATAGAGCCAGTGACTGTTTTTGTTGTACTTGGTTAAAACGGTTGTCGGCGAGGCATTTATATATTCCAGCATCATATTCACATGTTGCTCGATGTATGTGAGATTTAGCTTTATGTGCTTTAGTCTGAACAAGGATTCTTTCATTTCCACGAGTTGCATTGACGATACGAACAGTAAGTTGAGGGTCACCATCGGCATCACATACCAGCTCTAATGTTTCGCCTTTGTCAACAGTGATGTTAATGCTTGATTCATTTGCTTTGAATGTCCGTATATATGACCCGTCTGGAAGAAAACTTGCTTGTGAAATAAAATTTGAACACCAATATAACACTACAAACTGTTTGAATAAAGTGGATATTGTATGATACACAACAAGAACTATTTAGGAAAATGTGGTAGAAATAACGGATAAATAATTACAGTTTATTAAACATTATAATAAAATCCTATTGCATCGTGCCAGTTATTTGCAATAGTAACAGTATACACACATTCTCTAACGTTTTACTCACCACTTTTTCAAACGCCAAAATGGTTGGAATTCAGATACGTGCTTGTCTTGATCATTAAGGAACTTTATATGTGTTATGCCAACATAATGAATGTTATTTCCCTATAACTTTCTATTGAAAATAAAAACATCAGTTAAATAAAAACCTACTAATTATTTAACTTACATTCAACATTTATACAGAATGTCGATTGACCAAATCCGTACACAACGTAATTTCCAATAGGCTGCATTATGTTTGATGCATTACATTGGTATTCTCCTTCATCGGTCAATCCAATGTTGTTTATTGTTAGTGTTTCTCCTGTACCCACCACTGTACTCGTGTCTTTCCTTATCCATGTAAAGATTGAGGCTGGTGGATTACCAACATTTCTTACGGAGCAAGTAACCGTTAGAGACGTGTTGTGTAGAGCGCTTTGATTCTGCAAGCTTTAAACAGCCCGTTGGTCTGTAGTATCAATTACTCGGATCAAACATTTTTAAAACTATGCAAGTAAAATATTTAGGTCTATATGCAGTTATTTATGGAAACCATGTTAATGTTATGAATTCGCAAGAAATAAATCAATAATAGGTATTCAAATTCAAAATTTGGAACAATTGTGATATTAAAATAAACCAATCTCTGTACAAATAAAGTCAATATTGGCTAACATTACTTACATAGCGATTCCTATACATGTACAAATAAGGTCAATTTTGGCTAACATTACTTACATAGTAAGTATATCAAGGGTAATTGTTAGGCGCGCTGTCTCGTTTACGATGTCCCTCGCTATCTATCATGGTGTTAACTGCGTCGCATGTTAAATTCCTGTCCATGTCAGTGCTCGCATTGGTAATAGACAGGACATTTCCCCTGGGCCATGCCAAGAAAAACTAGGAGCTGGATTACTGTTTGCAAAACATGCTGTTGTGAACGACCAGCCTTTTATAACTTTAAGTACTTGGTCTACTGTTTGATGTTGTTGAATTGTGCTTTTATATTCTCAGGACCATCTGAAAGGTAATAACTATTGGCTAATAATTTAATTAAAACAACTATATATGTAATGCCGTGATAGTGAATGGTGAAAAAAATAGTCCACTCTAATACGTACACAGTAAGTTCAGGTTTACTGATAAATGGTTGCTTCCATAAACGTTTCCTTTAAATGTGGTGTCCAGGATATTCTTTACCGTGCATGTGTAGTTCGTGTCCGTTGCGCGCATGATATTAGATATGTTTCGAATGCTCCCGTCGTGTCCGGAACCCCATGAATACATTGAAGTGGGTACACTGTCTACTGAACAAATCGACTGAACAGTACTTCCTACTATAACTCGTATGGTTATGCTTGTTGCAATCCAACTTTTGTCAGAGTGCGGAAGAATGCTATACGTGATCGTTGGAACAAAAGAACCGTCTACAATAAAGCAGTATTTTAATTTCTAATCAATTGTTACATATAGAAAATGTTTACCTATTTACTGAAAAGAAGCTCAGAAACGCTAACGACAATTTGCAAAATATCAGAAGATTCGAAATGCACTTCGCATTATCTCATTTTCGTGGACCTGTACAGGCTAGAATGCTACTGGTGGACTCAAGATTCCGCAAAATCCATTGCTAATGTTTAAGCAAAAATTATAGTCGAGAGCTCACGTAATTTATGTCACTCAGACACATACTCTGGTGTAAATGTACACCATTTTGCTAGGACTAAATGTGCTATTCATTGATTACTTATAAAAACAGGCATACAGCATCTATATTTTGCAAATGTAAACGTGCACTGAAGCCATTGATAGGATGGTGATACTTGCTTCTGTACGAAATCACATGATTCTTTTTTTGAAATATATCAGTAACACATCTGGTTGGTATAAATAAACGAATTGTTAACTTGTATACTCAAAATATACATATTGCGCTTACATAATACGGTAGCGGACAAGTTCCTTGTTACAGTTTCCGTTGATGTCGTTCCGTC
This sequence comes from Congeria kusceri, assembly GCA_027627225.1. Lineage (NCBI taxonomy): Eukaryota > Metazoa > Mollusca > Bivalvia > Myida > Dreissenidae > Congeria > Congeria kusceri. The sequence continues at coordinate 10,744,157 of CM051029.1, read as the reverse complement.
AGCTTCATTCATAGTGTTTGTAGCTGTGCATGTCCACTCCGTGTCATGCTGTATACTTGTACTGGTCAATGTAGAGGAATTGAGCTGTTGTCCCTTCCAAAATATCATAGCCGGCGGATTGGCGTCACTCTCACATTCGATGCTGATGTTGTCACCTCTCTGTACTCTGATATTGCTATCAACTAGTGTTAATTCGATGTCCTTATTAAAGAAGCGTTTAATGGATGGTGGATCTGTAATTGCAGATACCACATTATATTATTCAATAATATTTATTACTAAGTAAACAATCAAGTTAATGTCCATATCTAAATGGCAGCGAATATATAAGATATACATTACCGGTCGGGAGTCCTAATAATATTAAACAGTATAGTAGTACCTTTCACTAGAGCTGTTCGCCGGGCTTCATACGCGCCAATTGTTAATAAATGTTTATATTAACATGACATTGAAAACAACTTACATAGTGCGTTTACATCGAGTGCGATCAACTTCTCTGTAGACTGTGTACTATTGGTTCCATTCAATGCATACATAAAGTGAAATACCCTGCACGAAATGCTGCCGTTATTGCGAGTGAATTTTAACGACAGCAGGTCACCGACGGAATGTCCTCCTGGGTAGGTTCACTGATAACTGGAGGTGGATATCCGGAAGAGGAACACTTCAAATGTACCAGCCTGCCTTCTCGTATATTGAACGTGCTAGTTATACTTATGTTGTTGACAGTCACTATCGGTTTGGAAACGGGGACTGAAAATTAGACATGACAACTGTTACTAACATACTTTATTCGCATCTGATTAAAACAATTACTCTGAAAATAAAAGCGATACTGGTACAAAATCACCATTTACATTAATGACAAAAAGTATGATGATACATTAGTGTACACACTTACCTCCAATTTCCGTTTTACCGTGGTATTATATCAAAATAAACAAACAAAAATGGAAATCAAACGGAAATAAAACAGAACAACGTACATTGTACTTAGATGCTCTTATTGGTTGTTAGAACCGTGTTGATGGCTTTGAACTCATAACTTGCAATACAAAACAAATTTCCTCCACTGTACGCGGACGTGTTCGGAGTGTATAGCATTCTACTTATTGCGACGTCATTACTGCATGAAATTCAGCCAGGTCAGTGATGTTCACACCATCATTAAACCAGTGAATAATAGCCCGAGGACGGCTGGTTGATGTGATGCACGTGAACGTCGATGCGACATTGAAAACAGGGTCCGCAACTGATGTTTGTGGATCAATTCAACGAAGTAGGAGGAACTGGAAATGAAGCAATTCACAGATAAACTACATATGGCTAATGGCCCTTATGTATTCATTTTTTATTATTGTATTGTATACGTTGGAAGACTATGTTACTATCACACACGTATAGGTCAGTTTGCGAACATAAGTTTTGATTTTTTAAATCAGACTTTGGTTTTAACGCATTGTTCGAACACTTTTTAAATGAATCTTTATTTCACGACATGCATTCTTATTTCTCACATATATTTCTACATTTATATCTAAATCCAAATTATTATGGCATATACAGATATTGCGATATTCAATACACAAATAAAGAGTTCAGTAATAGTTTTACATGGAATGTTTATAATTTCCAAAACTGTCGCCAAACTTAATCAGCAATTAACGAATTTATAGACATGGATTTAAACGTTATTGGTACACAGAAATTAACAGCCAGTATTTTGAATTGACCTTAGAAAGTATGTGTATATTGATCGCATTCATAAATTTGACTCCAAATATGGATATATATTAAAGGGGCATATTCACATATTTGCAAATTAACAATTTCGATGTTGTTGACACACATTCCAAACTTTACTTAACATTTGAAATAGCACTCATAAAGCAGACATCTGCTGATAACAATTTCTCGTTTGCGAATAAAAAACAATTGAAATAGTGAAACTTGAAAGATTTTGCTCATATTTTGATATCATGTTTATCTTTTAACATACTTTATATATGTTGCTTGTAGGTTCCATCCCCAGCATAATTTATTTTGCTTTTGTTTAAATAATGTTAAGGTTGACTGTTGCTGATGCTGTAATTTTTGCAGAATGTTTCAATTTTATATTTTGACATTTAAACAAAAAATTAAATGTATATAAATACATGCATTTATTGTTTGCAGTAGACCCCGCAAAATATTTAATAATTGAAATCCTGCAGAAGCATACAATACAACTACACTACAAAGCACTAAATAGTATCGCTGTGTCAGCATAGGAAATACGCGAAATACATTGATACTATGTATCAAGTGCAATGAAACAAGACGCATAATCGGAATTGGGAAAAACTATAATTAAGAGCCGATTAAGTTGGAATCCATGAATTGAATATCATACTCATACGTATCCGTTTGTTTGTAAACTTCGCGTTATGTCGCAGATGGGTCATAAGGAAGACAGTCACACAGTTATCATGTTTTCATTCAAGTATTGTGAAGGATATGTAGAAGTGAGTCTTCATATTGTTATCACGGAATTCCGAATGTAGATGACAACATATTTCAATCAGTTGCATAAAAATAAAACAGAGTAAGATGGTCTATGATAGTTTAAAAAACACAAGAACTTTAATTATAAGAGATATTATTTATTATAGAAATTGGGGGGGGGGGGGTAGGTCAGAAAACTCGTTGTGTCTTCACCGGTCTGACAGACCTGTGTACTCACGCTCTAAGCATAATGGGTATGCGCTACTTTCCAGCATAGCTCGCATTGGTTGATTTAATATCTAATTGAGGTTAGATATCAGTAAATCAATGTGTTTTTCCTCGGTTTTACATTCGAAATATTGCCTTTTACTAAAGTTCCTTTTTTCTTATGCTATGAGAAGCATTTAGCAACGTCAAACATGCCTTTTTTGGTTATTTCTAATATCCTCACTGTGTTTGAAACCTTTTCGTGCATTTCTTTGGAGGCTAACTTGAAAGATAAATTTTTGGGGTGTGTTTACTGTGGCATGGGGCTTTTGTCGAAATATTAATGCCGAAACCCCAGTTTCTATTGGTGTCTGCATTCAGGTGAGACGCATTTGTTTTAGAAGTTACATGCCATTTCTTTTTATTGCAATTTTCGGAAGAGGAAATATTCATCTTGAAACAGACACGAAGCAAGCACAATATGAAATCTAAAAGTTCGCCGTTTTATAATCGGACCCTATGGGAATTGGATTTACTGGCATCTAACCTTAAATTTGCAAACAAAACGAAAGTAAAAGTAGCTTTTCAAAATCAACACGCTTAACAGCGTTACACACGAACTACTGTTATGTTAATTATGAGAAATATATTCTACTATCAGTATTAACTGAATATTTGACTGATTAATGGTATCAATAAAGTCATTACATGACACAACTTTCATACGCGGGGTTAGTTCATGCGTAAGCACATTTCGCCGTTTGGGGCGAAATAATGCGGTTAAGTACAGAGGTTTGACGTGTTACGTCAACCTCTGGGTATAGAATGCAGAAAACTTGTATTATGTTAGGGTAGTATTTAAGTTGTATTAAGGGTTGGTGTCATATAATTGTGTAATATAGTCGTAATTTCCGGATAGGTACTTTATTTCATGATTTACTATTCAATATGTATTTGATTTACATTACTATGAGATATTTTTTATTCCATACTAGTAAGAACTTTTAGACCAAGTATAATATACATTGCGCATTTAGGCAGGTTTAAAATAATTGAAAATGTCCGTTGTAAAGTGAAGACCCCTTTTAAAATAAAGTTTGTGGCTAATGTTTTTTGTCTGTTTTGTAATGACAAAAAGTCAAATGGTCAATTGTCTGTAATAAAGGGAAAACTAAGTTTCCAAACTGCTTGTACAGTTGGAGTTATACATGTTATATGTGAAACACTTGTAACGTTTACAATTAATCGGTGTAAAATCAAAACATAAAAACTTGCAGTTAGGGTTTGATTTATTGAAATTGATAACAACCTATGTACAGTTTACTAAAAAGATGTTTCCATAGGTTCAACAGTGTTTATGTAAAACATATGACTTGGGCACACTCGGTGTGCGTGCGTTTTTTTCTCAAAAGCAACGTCGCTGCAACAAGCGCAGCAGACAATACGACTAGCGACAATACGACTAGCTACGCGGCGCACGGGCTTCAATCATACATTTGCAGGCACCGTGCGGTCATTGTGTGGTCAACCAATGAGCATCATACGGTGTTTACTTAGAATTTACCAGCCGCAAGAACGCACGATGCACTTTCGGAAGCACTATGGCGTGTTTATGCATTGCTTGCTTGCGATTAACGTACCGGCGCCATCAGGATGAAACTGACACCATATTATTGGCGCCATTAGCTTAGTATAAATAAATGAAATTAGTTTCATGCTTTTGTCAGGATGTTGTCATTTAACATAATACCCCTTTATTTCACGTGTGCTACTTAAATGTAAATTTTATAACAATTTGCTAATAAGTTTACTATATTATCTTCATGATAAAAGACTACGTGTAAAATAACATTTGATAATGGCACCAATACTTGAAATAGCATTACAAACTAGTGTTTATATTTGCGTTGCTTTCGAAATACATGCGAACAACTTGAGAAGACTATGCGATGTCAAAAATTTAAAATTAAAAGTAATTGGCAATACTACTGCGGGGCACGGCTATCGTAAGATTCATATACTAAATATCTAACTGTAGACGTGCGGTGACCGCACTTTACCCGTACGATTTCCGCACGATTCCTGTGCTAATTCCAAATAAGTTTTGTGAACGCATGCGTTTGTCTGAAAAACGTGCGATTGATCTGCATTCACCGCAGTGGTCTGTGACCGAAGCATAAGGCAAATTTATATAATAATTTAGTAAACAAATCAATTTCGGACAATCTCTGTGGAAGACAGTATATTAATTTGTCGATTGGTAATAACTATGGCGTTAAACAAAACTCAACTTATACTTTAAAACCATCAATTTGCTAAATATTAAAACTATTTAACATTATAATGAATGCAATGACATTGTTACAAGCGTTTCAACCGAATTAGCAAAGTTATTGTGCAATAATGTTTTGGTAATGATTTGAAATGCTTAAAGGAAGTTACTCAAAGTATATTGTAGTTTGAAAATGCCTTCTTTATGAATTAATAAAGGGTCTGGAGTAGTTAATCCTTATATTCTTAAAAAACAAAAATAACATAAAAAAACAATGAGAAAAAAAGTCCTGCGTCTCACGGGGATCGAACTCTGACCGTCAGAATGATATTCTAAAGCGTTAACTACTCGGCCATAGTTTGTTTCCAGAACCAGTGGAATATAACCGACCGCTGTCGCTAGTACCTGTACTGCGTAATTATCGACAAACTGTGAATTGCATTATAAGTATTATTATTATTATTATTATTATTTATATTACTATTATTATTATGATTATTATTATGATTATGATTATGATTATGATGATTATGATGATGATTATGATTATTATTATGATTATTTTTATTATTATCATTATTATTATTATTATTGTTATTATTATTATTATTATTATTATTATTATTATTATAACCAACTGAATAATACAATAATTAATACAATAATTATAATAAAATAATTAATCAAGCATAATCAAAACATAACCTTAACTGGAGTCGGCGATAACGTGGCGAAAATGTTAGGATTAGAATGTCTATGTTTCTTCTCGGCTCGATTCGTGTCCCGTTTTGTTCGTTGAATTCAAGGTAAAATGAAAAGTTATACATTTGTAAATATGCCAAAGATAAACACATTGACTTGCCTAGACAACAAGCGAGATGAATATGTTAGGATTGCAATATGTCCATGATTCTACGTAACTTGGATTGTGACCCAATAATCCATTTATCAGTGACTTTGAAAAGCGAAGCATTAAACTGTAGACCGCCTTTATCGAAAATGCCAATTTTGGATTCTTAGCTAATATTGTGGAAATTATAATTCGCATAGAAATAATGTATTTATCTATTTATACTAAGGAATTTATCAAATACAGAATGTTATTATTTCGCTAAGTACAAAACAAATATGAAACAAGAAAGATATACGATATAAAGGCAAATAATATCGATCGAAACACATCACCGTCCTATTTCATCGTCTTACTTTTTTTAAAGTGGTTAAAAGGTATGGAGCGGACAAACTTTGTGGCAGACAGACAACAGGACAGACAGACGAATGTACCACGCTTGCATGCACACTCACTTAGTATAATATTGATTCTTGATGGGGTGGGGGGGGGGGCGTTTACTGATTGCTGGGGCTTACTTTTGATAAAAATAACCAGGTTATTATGAACATAAAATAGCTTAGGGTTTAATATATCCGACCTAGAACGCTGCGAAGTGGACTACTATATTCCGCGATTTTAGTCTCAAAATTTGATCCTACAATGAAAGCTGTGAATTACCCGACATTGCTTTGTTTGTTGTAAACATATTATGTTAGTATCACATTTTTCATAACAAAGATACATTTGGGAAACGTTCATGATATTCAAAATGGCACTTCTTACTTTCGCATAATAATTAATGAGTTAAAATCATAGTGAATCCAACCTGTAGATTTTAGAAGCGGTACATATTGTTGTTCTGCGAACAACAAAAAACAACAACTACTTGTTATTTGATGAAGGGACAATATCTTATGTATAAATGTATACAAACAGATATCGCAAATATAGTTATTATTGTGTATATTAAGTCATTATAATAAATGAATTATAAATTCACATCTTATATAGAAACCAACATGCTTGCATTAAGCTATTACACAATAGTTTTATATATATTGTGTATATATGTATCAATTTGTTGTATGTATTTGCAACAAGAACGCTGTTACATTCTATCGATAGTCGCATGAACAAACACTTCGGGATTTACGTGTGTGTTCTGGTCACATACCTTAAAACAGGTGATTTACGTAGTTTTCTGTTTTTATTTTGTAGTAATTGTGACAATTATAGCATGTAAATATGAAATTGAGAACCGTTATAAACATGGACAAATCTTTACACTTGGCAGGGAAATCAGACGATTTTTAGATACAGACACTTGTTGAGTGTTTATAAACAGAGGATTTCGATTCCCCCTTTTTAAGTAAATGGTTTATACCCTCAATATTTACACAATTTAAACGGACTAAAGCCTACTGTTTGTTGACACGGGCCAACCTACAACTGTATGTGGCCTCAGGAACAGTTAGCCATTCATCATTTCTGGCGTGTTCTGGGACTCTGGTACTGATTCGGCAATCGTTTTCTTAGAGAAAACGTCGTTTGAAATGACGTCACAAAATTTGCACTCAAATTAGTTTTAATTTCCTCTTATCATTAATAATTTTAGCGATGATCGTTTTAAATAAATACAATTATTAGCTAACTTGTGTTGTTTAATGTATATTCTTACTGAACCTGTTGACTTTGACATGTTGATTGCGTTATGAACTGGTTTCTGTCCTTTTACAGCAGTAAACCATTGCCCTAAATAACATTAGCCAAACTCACGTCTGTCACATTTCGATATTGGTTTGCACTTTGGATTAAAGCGTACTGTTTTGATATGACTGACTGTCAGTTATCATCTAAAACTAAATTAATGTATCGGCTGAACTTATCTCCCATAAAACACAGCTGTTCTTGTGGAATTGGAAATAGTCAGTGAAAATTGTCAATGTGAACGATTGAGTATGAAGATGATGATAATGATATTTAATTTGTGTTTTGCTGAAACTGAAACACACAAGTGATTGAATATCATTAGCCTCTTGCTTATTATTTCTAAAATTACTTCATAGTGAATTTAATTATTTTCCTGAAACTGAACCAAAAATAATTGATTATCATTACTGTAGTCTCTTGTTTATTATTTATAAAATTACTTTATATTCAATTTGATTCTTTTCCTGAAAATGAAACACAAAATAATCGATTATCATTAGTCTATTGATTATTTCTAAAATTACTTGATAACTTATCAAATACAGTAATGTATAAATTAATACATAGATACATTAATGTGTATTTGGGGTCTGAGTGAAATTTTTCATTATAATTGAAGATGCGTTATAAAAAACCCAATGTAAATACATTGGAGGTTATCTCGGAGATCATCAGGGCATCATCCCGCAATGGCCACAACATCATACACCTGGTACAGGATCCAGAACAACCATTTAAGCTTTACAATAGGACAGAGTTTCTGGATCGCCTATTCAAGCCCGCCCCAAATTTGCTGTCATACCACCACTTCAGGTTTGCATAGACTGATATTTTTGTCACATGCTGGTAAATTTATTTAACACCATGAATTATGCATTAAATAATATCAGAGGAAATATAAAGAATTGAGTAAATCACAGGCAAACATATGTAAATACAAATATGGTCATTTGAAATACCTGATACATTATACCTAGATCACGAAGAAATTTTTTACTTTCTTTTCAAGTTAACTTATATTGATGAAGACATTATAGTTCTAGTTTCCATCATTGAAAAGTGTGTTACACAATTGATTATATGTGATGTTATGTATCTGTTTAAACTCAGAATAGCATCAGACATGCCTGAGATGGTCTTTGTGTAAAAGTATACATCTGATATTGAGGAGGCTCTGACCTTGAATAAGGACGTAATGCCTGACAGTTTGGCGGACCAACTGGAGTCACTTTGCCTATCTGCTGTAAGCCAATTTTATCTACACGAAGAAATTGGACCACTGTGCAACTCCATCTGTGCCAGTACATGCCCACTGCCAGATGTACCAAAACATGACCCTGTATTATTACAATGATGGATTCAAGATTTAACTGCCTCAAGAGCTCAGTATATTAATGGATACAATCAAGATGTAAAGTGCATTATACATACACAATTTTCCATTCCATATAATTTTCTATTCCGTTCTACAAAGGAAAATGTCACATTGCAATATGTAGAATAAGAACTACATCACATAGATGCTTTGTTTCCATTTTAAAATGTGTAAGATGGTAACCACTATGTTAATTATAAGTTATGTGACATTATTGTAATTGCCATTTACCTAAATAATAATGTGTTAAATTTCAATTGATTATTCCTACATTTGATGAAATTATAAAGGTTGTAGGATAGCAGTTAATATCATTGAATTGTACCTTTAATGAAAGTCACTTAGTGGAAGAAAACTTGAGAAAAAAAGAGTACTTTCACATCAATAGTTACTTAATGGGTTACATTCTCTTTCTGATTTTTTTTATTCAGTATGGACTTGACTATACGAACTTGTTAATTGCAATTCATTATTATTAAGTGTTGTATTTGGCAATGTTTAATGGATAAAATCATTCATTTCACATCTGTTCATGTTGTTTATGGTTTTCCTGGTTACAGTTCAACTTAAATATGTAGATGCTTTATCAACTTTACTGTCTATTGTTTGCAAACTCAGATGCAAATTTTGAATAATATCGGTACAGTTTTAAGAAAGACATTTCAATTTTGATAAATGGATTTAAAATATTTAGATTTCAAAATAGTTCATCTCTGATTCCATTGTAATTACATTATAGTAAGAGTTAATAAACACACACACGTGCTTTTTATGGACATAATAATAAATCATGTGGAATCGGGTATGGAACAATTTCCCTTACATACTATTTTCTGTCTGGTATTAGCTATTTTAATAAAATGCAAAAACATTTCCTGAGTATTACAGGAATTTCATTATTTTGAGAGTTGCAATCTGTTGCCAAGGAAACCAATATTTGTGTAATTTTAAAAGTGTTTCACAAGGCTATAGTATTATTAACTTTATTGTTGTAACAAAACCTTATGTTTGTGATTTATTTATACAATTTCACATATAGATGCAAATTCATGGGTTTGACTGACATAAAAATAAATCTTTAAAATGTCATATTTTTTGTTTTGGATGGTAATTCTGACGTGTTCATCTTTAATGGACAAGTATTGCAAAAATAATACTATTTCTGTGTTTAGCATATATTGAGGCATCTGAAAATATTAAAAATAGTATAAATAGTGCACAAGCTTAAAGTAACAATTGCCGTTCTTATTACCGTCACATATGTGTGCATCTAAACATGTAGCTCTACAATGAATGTAATGCACGTATGTTAACTATATAGTGCGATGATGCCTACTATATTTCCCTTCGAATAATTAATAGTGTAACGTTTACTATTGGTAATTGCTATTTGTTTGTACAGCTATGTTTGTGAACTAGGAAATGTCATTGTATCATTGGAATTTGGAATCACGTCAGAATATGAAAACGACAAATTGCCACCAAAAGGCTTAAATTATCTTTTAACTTACCTCTAACTCTTGACATTAGTCTGTGTATCATTCCATTGTATCACTACGTTAATGATATACACACTCAACTATTTACATGAACTATATTAACACTATATAATTTCATGTGCACACCTGTGTGTACTTTGTCTTTATAAAATTAAACTTCCGCATTCATTATGTGCTTTCTATCAGTGTCTTATCATTATAATTTAAACGTGCTTCTTTCAAAAATTGTTTTACTTAATATTTTAGGCAAAGTTAATTTGTCAGATCGGTTTATTCGCATTCGTGATATATGAAATATTGGCATAATTATATTATTACATTTGTAATCCTAATATATTGTAATTAAAGCTGTATTCATGCATTTACACATAACCTGTTTGTGTATATCCGTATATTGTAACATCTGCAAATCGATATCACCGTTTAAGCTATTATTTTGGGAATAAATATATGTACACAATCCTTAATTTTACACAAAACACCCTCTTCCCCGAATACAATATTGTAATTCAAATTATGTTCAGTGTTGAAAATTAGAATCCTGCTAAACATCCGTTCACATAGTACGGTAAAGGAAATGTAGACGGTTTATATATTCGTGCATGCTCCTTAATTTTTCTTGATGGGCTTTGAAGGTCCAGTATTGCGAATGAGTATGTAATACGAAGACATACAGCCATCTTATTTGATAGAAACATCGCCATGTATTGATGATGTTTCTGTACACATGCTAAAAGTAAAACTAAATTGTGAAACTAAACGGGTGGTTACAATTGCCTGGATATGATAAGTAATACTTGTATTTTGATTGTATTTCTCGTAACTACTCTAAACCCTGTCCTTAAAATTTTATCCTCAATATTCTCGTCGCGATACATTTCAACTCATTTAGCCATAAAGTATAACTCTTGTGGGAACACATAACATAACAAATTTAATGTATGTGTTAACACATTTTTGTATTTCAGATTGAACTAATATTCAAATATATGATGCTATGGCAATGGTTCCTAAATTCAAATAAAACAAATGAATAGTTATGGTTTGCCTACAAAATTAACCTGATGGTGCCAACCATATCTTGCAAGTAATTTGTTTATCAGGCATTACCTTGAAACAATGTATAATGTCAAGGGCAATAATCCACTGCTTATATTTATTTTTACACATCGTTTTACATTCGTTATATGAGCGCGATTAGTTATATTATTTGGATAGAACTTCACACCTTAGACAATATGTCTTTCTATAATATTATTGGTGAATATACCTAGGATATTGTTTCGCCTTTAACCAGACCTGTACATTGTAAAAAATGTGGTAGAATAAAAAATAATTATAAAGGTGAAATACATTCTGCATGCATTGGGTGATATACTGAACGTGTTTGAAGAGATGATATTTGTTTATTTCAGTATAAGATAGTATTTTATTCCATGAGTGGTCATAACAATACACTTCGCCACACTTGAACAAATTTTAGGTTTTCTATGTCCACAAATAAAAAATACTACGATCGTACAATGAAATCAACATTTTAGTGCATGCTTTGAGAGAAAACATACGAAATCAATATGCAAGATGCACTGAAACTTCACACGTTTGTGTATTTTGACGTCAGAAATGATCCCAATATTATAACCTCTTATAATGTTGGTAAAATAGTGCCATACGCCGTTGTCGCTATATGATATTTTATTGAAGTTAATATTGTGTTTGATGCTGTTTACGAACGCCGATAAGTACAATGCCGATGAGTTTATTTACTACTACTTGTATGATATTTATATAAAAATAGTCCGTTTTATGTTGTATTTTTACTCTAGAGAACATTATCAAATTGTATACTTTGACTGTTCCAACAGTGGACATGTCAAATTTTATTTCACCAATAACATAATATACATTTACTGAAAAGCATAACATAAAAACACAAATGGTTATAAGGTGTGTATTATTACATATAGCAATGTAGGCCATTAGGTCAGGCATGTCTCACCACTCGTCAAAATATCATTATGTCAAAGCCTTTTTATTGCTCAAACTATTTGTACAATACGTGTACGTGGTGTGCTGAAAGAATGAGCACACACTAGTTCAAACCGTTCTTAGTTTATACCAACCAGGTACTCGCCTCTAAGCTACATTTAACATGTTCAACTTGATATCGCCTTTTGGAAATACCCGCACAAGGAAGATTTGGTATCGATTTGTACTCCGTATCGTTATATTTAAAGCTTCCTTCTGTCAACAAGTACGTTCTATATTTTTCTTCAATTTAATTGTTTTAAATTGTAGAACTGAACTTGTACACTAATGATATTTAGCTGATACATATTGCATGTATTTGTTATATATCGAAAGTAATGCCGATGCATTGCATTGGGTGTTTCAAAAGCATCACATATGCTCACAACCAAACACATTGCTTACATATAACCAGTTTGAATGATAGTATTCACCTTATAAGTATGCCATTATAATTGTTTAATTGGTGTAGGTGCGTCATTAAGATGCTTGAGAGTAGATGTCGGGAACATACAATGCGTGGTGTAGTATGTACATGTTGCAAGCAGACGCAATTAGATTTCTGCGGATGATTGCTTTTATTAGCTAGTAAGGCACATCTATTTTCGTTGTTGTAAACAGGCTTTGAAGTGGCTCATTCAGTTACAAGTGATATATCACATATATTGATAAACCTGTATTTTACACTACGGAATGATCCGTAGTGTATCTATTGTATGCCATTGTAAAGATGTTTACAATTGTCCTGCTAGAACATATTTATAATCGTTCGCATGCAGGTTGGTCCAACGAATTTGGCACATCTAACCATGTCAGTTGAGTTTAAAACACCTTATTGACACATTACAAACGACAGAGGAACCCAAAAACGTACAGTTATTTGTAGGCAGATATAACGTAATTGTAAACACGGAAAAGTCAGTTAAATGTAATACAGGTTAAATTCAAAAACAAATTTAACAGTGGATAGGGTATACACTCATATACATACAGTATAGAAATGTGCTATAATGATGTTATAACCTATATATTTCATTAAATGGGGTACACATTTGGTATATGGACATTTATAAGACACAGCACGGTTTATTAAGAATATTCTTGCCATGCACAATTCAGGGAGGCTAAGGTTCGCGTTTAGTGTGTGCTCTTTTTGTCTTAGGTCAAGTGTGTTGTTCACTAAATATGACGCACACTCCTATTCGTATGTATACGTCTTAGCATGCATTCTTTTAAACATTTCGATACTACTTTTCATTCTAAAAACCAAGGTTTTTTTCTTAGATGGTCTCGTCTTTATATCGTTTTGATAAATACCACAACTCGGTTAGTATTGAATGTATTTTTTCTGCACGGCCTCAGATAGTGAACCATTCGTTTTGCAAGAGCCTCGTTAAATACATGTGTGGTTATTTAAAACAATAGTAGGTGGCATTTGTTCAGCTAAATTACCAATCGACCGTACAAAAACTGATAAATCTTAACATAAACACTCGTTGACAGTTTTGCACACCAGTCCTTTAATTTAAACATTTATGCTCCAGTATAGTCAGTAAACTGATATCATAAATGATGGCTCTGGATAATTTCTTCTCTGTTGAAGAAAACGCTTCTTGAAATCAAATGAACAGGCTCAGAACTGTATTAGTCTACATCTATCAAACTTGCATGACATTTTGTGAATTTCAACACATTTTCATGGTCTTCAAAACTATCACGTTAAAGTTAAAAGGTCATCAAAACGAGGTTTTAATTATATTAGTCCATGTTAAAAAGTAACTCCATTTTGTTGACACTTCCGAAAATACATATTCTGAACGTCATAGTCATTTGACGCGATAGATGGTCCGATCACACCATTTTTACAATTCACTTGCAATGTTCAATATTCACTTGCATGCACTACTTTACATACACAAGTGTTCACATATACGATTGCCAATGGTCCACGCGAGTGATAATACTATACCTTATTTGTGTTTTGAAACACATGTCAATGTGCCTTGTAAGTCAATCTTACCACAGTTCTGGCATAGTGGTCATGTAGAAAACTTCCGTGCTGACTGCGTTAGAAGAAAATGATCATTTTCTGGAGGTGTCGAACACTAACAACCAACATATCTTATGCTAAGATCCCACTATCGCGCGATCCGTCACGAACGCCAGGATTGGTCACTCGTAGCAATCATGGAATTTCTTTGGCATTTCAGACTTTGATACGATATGATGCGAGTCCACACGTTTTGATACGATGTTTTGCGTTCTGTTGCGATCTGGTTACGATTTGCCAATTACAGGTGCCACGATCTGCCAGGGTCTGATCTCCAGACTAGATACGATGTCATATGTTCCGTTGGGATTCTTTCGATTGAGTCCATAATTTGGTCTCAATCTGACAAGATCATAACGAATTAGTTCCCCGAATTAAGACACTCTAGTACGAACAGATAAGTTCCGATACGCTTATCACGAAACAATGCGCTCCGTTACGATAGGATACGATTGTGGTAGCGATGTCTTTCACAATCATGATCGATGGAGATCAAGATTTGAGCTACGACTGGACACGAATGTTATAAATACAGCCCGATTGCAATTGACGTCATTGCTTCTTGAGATCGTAACACATCTTAACAGAGCGTGGTGTATTTTCTTATATAATATCGATCTCGGTCACCACGATTTTGATGCACGATTAGATACGATCTGTCGCGCCTTGTTACGATATAATAAGATCTGATACGATGATTCAAATGGAAAATTGATCGCAGTTGATCGTGTCAATCTTAGATAATTGTTGAACCGTTCGAAATTTTTCTACGAGTAACACGATTGCCACGACCGATAAGATATGATAGGAACACAACGATTGGTTCACGATTAAGACCACGATTTCAATCGTCACGCGATTCGTGATAATGAGAACCTAACATTATTGCTTGACATATATTGCATTTGAGGAAACAAAACCACAAAGGCCTCCGTTTGGGCTATGGGTGTATGTTTGTTATTTAATTAAATGTTAATGGTTAACGTACTGATACACACTTGACATGTAACAGGACCGTGTTCATCGTACGGAATACACTGATGCTCATTATAATGTGGTATCTGAAGAAACACGTTTTGATGGTTAGAATGAAGTTTATCATTTAGTAATGAATATTGTATATGGAATACATTCTAAGCTCTTTTTTCTGTAATGCACTGACGTGTAAGTAGCAGTGCTGTAGTGAATTATTAACAGGACACACTTATGCAAATAGTCAGCATTTTCACCAACAAATGCTTACCAGGGTCATTATTACCATGTGATACTTGGCAAGAATGTAAGACTTACAAACTTTCTGCAAACCAAGTAAAACGTTAAGTTAAAATACTTGATAAGTACGTTGTACTAACACAATATAATTTTATAAAATGATTATATTTTTTGAAACAATATGTGTTGTTTGTTTATATAATTGGTTTATTTTTGTGAAGATGATGCAACTAATAAATGTCTTATTGTGGCAATTTGACAATATTGCGTTATTCTTTATCACGAAATTATCTTAATATTTAGGATCCGTTTAATATTGCTTTGATTACATTCATGACACTGATGCTCTAAAAAATCAAATGCATAATAATAATTATTAGTAGGTCTTAAACCTGTGCAATCAAGAAGATGTAGCTATTCTTGTTTGTATTGTATTTGAACGTTCCTCTGAATGTTGATTTGTTGCTCTGGTTACCGTCAAACCAATTCGTGCTAAATATATAACCCTAGGAATATGTATCTGCCACGGATGCATGTGGAGTTTCAAATCACTTATATTCCACCACACATAACCCCTTTAATCAATGTATGTACTTTCGAGTGTACTAGTATCTTGTTGATGCCATAGATGACTCACGTCGACATAAATCATTAATCTTACAAATATTTAAGTCAGTATTTGCCATGAGATTTGAGCATGTATAAATTGTAAATTATTAGCACTGCTCCCGTTCGTTGTTGAAATTATGTTTTAGGTTATACAATTCAAAACAGCCCGAATACGTAAAACCAGGACACTGCTTACATGCGGACGTTTAAATCCCTACTGTACTCACTGGTATGCAACTTAAAATTCAACAACAACAAAACAAAAACAAACCCCAGTGTTTATACAATACATTCATGCATTAGACGAGTATTTATTTGAATAATTTAGAGTATAATAACAAAACAAACACATCGTGTTTAATACACGATATTTAATAAAGTGTGTTATATATTGAATGTAGAAATAAAATAGTAAAGCGATTATGTTCTACATTACTATCATGTAGATGTGCAAATTGTCACGAGTTAGTTGTAAGTTCACGAGGACATGCAGTTAAATCATTTTTTTATTGTGTTAAATATATATACATGTACATGTATCGGTGTCCGTGCAATACTACGCGCATATGATTCATACATAAACGTTCGCAACTTGGAAATGAAAGTTACATTATTTCACATGTTTTTTTCTTCCGCAAATATTATAAATGTCTACTAATTTGTTTTGTTAATAAAAGCGTAATAATCCGAAACGCTTTATTAAAATGCATGCTATGTAATTATTTTAATGACAAACACATCCGAAAGTGGTAATTTGAAGGCACAAGTCAGTGTGTTAAATAAAAAAATATAGTAAAATACTAACATTGATGCTAATTGACAATTATATGCACAGCCCAAAACACAAAAGTGCAAAGGTAAGACATTAAACATGGTCTTGTTTAAAATATTCGACCCATTATTATCTCGTTAATTTCCGTTTAATTTCGACGAAAGCCGTGGCCGTCCGTACGTTATCGGTCGCATTCGGAATACATTCAAAACATTTGTAAACACTATATATTTCTTCAGCTACACCGCAGTATTTATTTCAGATTTTAATATCGTCGCTTCTTAAAGCAAATTATATATAAAAGAACTAATAAAAAATGTAACGAGTATAATTAAAACGAAAGTATAATCGGAGTTTGTTCAATGTGGAAACAATGATCATTTGAACGCTTATTATATTTTAGGTGCAAATGACAGCGTTTATTTACCTTGAAATAAATCAATCTAACTGACGATAACGTAATACAAGAGGTAGATGTTTTTCGAGAGAAAAAGACACAGTTACAATGTGAATTGTGTCGGCTATAATCAGCTGCTATGATCTGTGACAATGTGGTTGGAAAATTACAGTGAAGCATGTTAGTTTGACTGTCTAGTTTACTATGATATGTCACTGATTGACATGGTCAATTCATTTTCTTGAAAACTACTGAATGGATTGACCTCCAATTTCATACAGTTATATATGTTTGATAGATGAAGTGCAATGTATATGTGTGGTCGCATTATTTACGGAGTTATTTCCCTTTGTAAATTGTCCTTGTCCAGTCATTTTCTCAAACACAACAAAAGGGATTAAATTCAAACTTTATCCATGGATATATGGTTATTAGGCGGAATGCAGTGCACATGATTTTTAATTTTAGCTGCACTATTTACAAAGTAATAACCCTTTGTAAGTTTCCTGTTTCCGGCTATTTTCTCATATACACCGAATGGATTAACTTTTGAAGCGAAAAAGAAGCTTGTGAATACATAAACATGCTTGTTCTTATAAAGCCTGACATTCAATAACACTACTACATGACTTTGCTTGTATTAATATTATAGTGAAACAAAAAGCGGCACGCGTGACGTATTTGCGCTATGACAGTGGCAGTTCTAGTTATTTCAAATAACTGTTATTTTTAACAAGAAAGTGCACTTAAATCAGCGACAATGAAAGTCACTTTCATGATCATGGAACTTGATGGTAGACCATGCTAGGCCATGGTCGGCAGTCAAATACCTAGTTGACAATGGTAGACCCATGTGTAATTACATGTAAGGCCCTGCAGATTTGTTGCGGGTGCCCTATTGTTATCAACCTGTTTTTTTGTCCGCAAACATGTTTAGCTCACCTGAGCACGATGAGCAATTGGTGTTTGGGGACTATCCTGCGTCGTCCATTGTCCGTAAAGGGTCATCAATTGGGCACACGGGCGCGACATGGACTTCACGTTTCATTCAATCTTGAACAAACATGCACAGTTTGTGTATGACCATAAAATCACAGTAAACTTTGTGGCGTGTTCTTAGACTTTTGGTCCTAATTCGGCAAGCCACTTTTCGAGAAAACGTCGTTTGAAATGAGGTCACAACATTTGCTCTGAATTTAGTTTTAATTGCCTTGTATTTTTACGACATTTGCGATTATCTTATTAACGAAATAAAAATATTAGATAACATGTGCGATGTAGTGTATATTCTGACTAAAGTTGTTGACTTTGACTTTTTTTATTGCGTTATAGCCTGATTATTCCCATTTTACCACAGTATACCATTGCCCCAAATAACTAGATCTAGCCGCACTCAAGTCTGACATATTTCGATATCGATATTGGCTTGATGCGTATCATTACACTTTGGATTATAATTGTAATCACCACTACTGTTTCATTTTAGCTTTACCGAATTATTATCAAATTATTGACAAAAACTGACGAACGAACAAACCGAAATCGAAAGATAAAATAATGGCGGCATGTGACCTTTCTGTGAAATTCGTTTGTTTACATTTTAATAAAATGTAGAATTTTGAGTTAATCGGTCAAGTTTTGATTTGACTGACAGTCAGTTTTCATGTGCTAGTTGCAGCAATGTCTTGCCTGAACTATATCCCATAAAGACTCAGATTTTCATGAAGAATTGGAAATATTCTGCGAACTTTTATTTCATGATTTTGACAATATTGCAAATGTGTATATCTACTATGAGTATGAAGAGGATGATAATGACTTCTGATGAAACTGACACGAACAAAATATCAAGATTTCATTTATTATAATCAGCTATTTCATAAATAACATCATATAAAGATACTTGTATGTGTGTTTGGGGTCTGAATTACCTTTTTCTATCTTTAATGTTAATAGTTACTTTTAGTGTTACATTTTCTAAATGATTTTGCATTCAGTATGGATTAACTCATTTGTTTGAACTTGTTAATTGCTTTTCATCATTGTTAAGCAAAGTATAATGGAGAAGATCATTATTTTCACATCTGTTTATGTTATATATGGTTGCCATGGTTACAGTTCAACTTATATCTGTTGATACTTTGCCAACTTCACCGTCTATATTTGGCAAAATCAGATGCTAAATTTAAATCATCGCAGTACAGTTTTAAGAAATATATTTTAATTTTGATAAATGGATTCAAATTTGTTAAATTTCAAAATATTTCATCTTTGATCCCAATGTAACTCAATTACAGTAAGGGTCAATAAACAAAGGAACTTATATGTTTAGCTTGGGCATGAAACAATTTCCCATATATTTTGTTTTCTGTCTGGTATCAGCTGTATAAATAAAATGATGAAACCTTTCTGTGTATTACCATTACATAATTTCAAGATTTTCAATGCGTTCTCAAGTTATTGAGCGGAAACAGTTTTTCTATTTTAGTAACAGTGACCTTGACCCCACCCACCCCAATATGTTGCCAAGGCAACCAATATTTGTTTTGTAATTTTAAGGTTGTTTTACAATGCTATAGTATTATTAACTTCACTTTTGTAACAAAACATTATGTTTGTGATTTATTTATACCATTGAACATACATTGAAAACTTATTCATTTTACTAAATGGTGACTAAATTGTGCAAATGTCATATTCTGTGTTTATTGGGTAATTCTACGGCCATCGTTTTCATCTTAAATGGACGAATATTGGAAAAATAATACATTTGCTGTGTTTAAGATATTTTGAGGCATCTGAAAATGTGAATAACTAAATTTCGCCTATTTCCACCATTTTGACCAAAAATCTCAGAACAGGCCACCTTTGATATTGGGCCAGATCGGACTATGAACACTAGAATGTATGCCCTTGTTTAATGATAAAACTGTTAAATGAACTTTGTGCTACACACAGATATCATTTTTCATCTTATTTTGACCAAATTTGCACAGCTTTAGTATGAGCATCATATTTCAAACGAATCCACAACAATGCGTAGATTGGGGTCCAAACGCCGGGGGTATTGCCCCTTGTTCGTGAGAAAAATATGCAAAAAGTAACAATATGGACGATAGAGACTTCATTGTTTGTCTAATCTTGACCAAACGTGCACTGTTTGTGTATAGCCATAAGATCTCAATTGGAGTCGAATATGGGTCTTATTTGACAAAAACCGACCGAAGTTATTGCCCATTGTTTGTGAAAAAAAATCATAATTCGTCAGCAAGTGGCTTTTAGTCTCTATAGAGAGTTAATCTTTCATGTAATGTTGCCTTAACTTGCACAGTTTGCGTACGACCATATTATCTCATCGAGGAGCGATGGGCCTGATAGTACCAGGAACACTATAATTATTTCTCCTTTTTATGAGAAAACTTGCAAAAAAAAGACTTCGAGCAACATCCTTGTAACTTACTGCAAGTTATTGGTTCGATAATGTAGACTTATACATATTTTTGCATCCGATATCAAATCGACGTTGATATGGGTTCCAAAAACGGTTTGCAGTACTAAATGCGTGATACTCAGCTAAATGTGTATTTGATGGCGTCAAAATGTGACACATTTGTTTATCTTAACGCGTGTTCATACATGGTATAGAAAAAAGAGAACGCGGTGTATATTTAGGTACAAAACATTACAAATTATATTTTAATGACCGACTTTTCGGAAATACTGTATAAACACAAGTGTCCGTATGTAATATTTGTTCGTTTAGAACTTAAACTCCTGGATCGTTCTAAGCACAAAGTCCACGAAATGTAGTGTCACGCGAATACTAATTGTTTAACAGTGCGTTGAGTGTTGAACGATTTGATAATATTATCGCCTTCATCGACATTTCACGGTATTTATGGTAATGGTTGCATATTGTCCCAATGGAATGGTTACACAATATATATGGCGGTTTGGTGTATGTGCGTTAGTGATTCTGCGCGTCCGCCCGATCTTGTACAGACTGTAAATTCATCATTCATTTCGAGATTTTAAAACAACTTGCCACAAATGTTTACCTTGTGAAGACAAGTCGCGCACAAGATCTGCGAATCTTTCTCAAAGTCAAGCACACTTAAAGGTCGAAGGTCAAATATGGATCAAATACAGCTTGTACGCACTGTAACTTCATCATTCATCAGAGGATTTGAAAATAACTAGCCACAAATGTTCAGCATGTGTAGAAGGCATGTTACAAGCAAGATCGGTGACCTTAGCTCAAAGGTCGAGGTCACAATTAGAGGTCAAACTTTGAATATGGGATTAATACAATTTGTACGGACGGTAAATTCAACATACATCAGGGTATTATACAATAACTTGCCACAAATGTTTACTACGTAGAGACGGCATGTCGCTCGCAGCAAGACCTGTGACTCTAGCTCAAAGGTCAAGGTCCCACTTAGAAATCAAAGGTAAAATATGGGCATAATACAGTTTGTACGGACCGTAAATAATAATTAATCAGGGAATATCTTGCAAAAATTGTTTACCATGTGGAGACGGCGCGTCGCAAGACCCTGTGATTTTAAAATAATTACAATAGTAGTGACTTTCTTTACAACGGACTCAACATATTGTCAACAGTCATCTAGTTTAAAAAGTTCTCTATATTTTGTAGTTTATGTGAATACCGGCAGTACAAGAGTGTGCATAGCATTTTTATGGTTAAGACCTCTTTTAGTAACATGTCTTACATCATGTCCGTTTAAAGTTTGGTCATGGTAGCCATGGGAACATACACAACGATGCAACACGTTCAGCAACACCATCAAACAAAAATTTATGTGACAATGATCCCTGCACAAGAAGCAGCGAGGATCACAATGGCCTGCAAATTGAATACATTCCCGATAACAATGCTGTTTACTAATCTAGGAGATATTGTTATGGCCCCACAAAGTGGGAGGCATTAAGCATTGCACTTTTCTGTCCGTCCGTACGTTCTTCCGTCTATCCATCTGTTCGACCGTTCGTCGGTCCGTCATTCCGTGTGTACATACGTCCCAAAATTGTGTGGACTCAAATTTCTCATTAACGGCTATGCGGATTTCACGCACACGTTTACAGATAAACAAACTGAATGTGTTGGTGATCTTAAAGGAAGGGAATTTGCCTTCGACACATTTTGGCAGAATTATGGACTTTTTTCCACTATATATACACCATGAAATGTTGTGGACTCATCTCTTCTTTAACGGCTGGGTGGACTTCGCTTAAACTTTCACAATTCAACAACCTTAATGTGTAGGTGATCGTGAAGGAAAGGATTTTGGGTGCAACCAATTTGGTTACAATTATGGTCATTTGTCTTTTGTATACGCCCGTTTGAAAAAACGGGACGTATTTTGTGAATGCCCCTGGTGTTGAGCGGGCGGTTGTTTGGCGGGAAAACTTTTTGCCGGGCCATAGCTTTGTCCAGCATTTTCAAATACCTTGGCAGATGTAACAACAATGCTGAGTAGGGGTGTCGCGCGCAAGAAGCAGGACCCTAGGTCCAAGGTCAAGGTCACAACTTAAGTTCATAGGTCAATTTAAGAAATCAATCAGCACTTTGTCAGGAGAATATCCGGATGGATTTTCAAGACATACATGTAGTGTCGCGGCAATAACCAGGTCCCTAGATCCAAGGTCAAGGTCGCAATTCAATGTCAAATGCCAAATTTAAGAAATCACTCCTATACACTTTGTCCGGAGCATATCTGTATCCAGCATGGATGAGTTTTCAAATAAGTTGATAAAAATAAAATTTTGGTAAGATGGAGTGTAGCGCACAAGAACAAAGTCCCTGTATCTAAGGTCAAGGTTACAGTTCAAGGTCAAAGGTTAAATCCTTAAAGGCAATCCATAACACAGTGTCCGGTTCATATCTTTGTCAAGCATTGATGGATTTTCAAATAAATTGGCAGAAGTGGCAAACATGCTGAAGCGGAGAGTCGCGCTCAAGAACCAGTTCCAAAGGTCCAGGGTCGAGGTCTTAATTCAAGGTCAAATGTTGAATTTCAAAATTCAGCACATATGGATTTTCAAACAATTTGGCAGAATTTGCAAGCATGATGAGGCGGCGTGTCACATGATAGAACAAGGTACAAGGTCAAGGTCAAGGTCACAATTCAAGGTCAAATATAACAAAATCAATCCTTATCGCTTTGTCCAGCATGTCCTAATTGAATGGAGTTTCAAATAACTTGACAGAAGTGACAAGCATGGCGAGGTGCAATCTCATAAAAATCAAATCCTAACATTGTTCGGTTCTGAATACATCGCATAACAGGTCACGTTCAAATGACCTTTCGAATAACAATCTCAGCCCTGCTGCTCCCCATGAAATTGATTTTTGCACAGCAAGTTTGGCCACGGTTTGTGAAAAGTTCATGCATTTCCAAATAATCCTCGGGAATTAATCATTACAGTTAATTATCGCGTGGTTAACAAAGGACATAGTGGAACCTTAGGCGACTAAACATCCAAAGTTTACGTTAATGTCGTGCTTAGCTTTTGTGGTTCTTATGTAAAGTTATACTACAGCATTTTGAAGGCACTAATTTGATTTTGGCTCTTGAACTGGGTTGAAAAGGTAATCTGAACGTGACCCCTAATGAGAAGTCACCAGATCCAGTCAGCGGACAATATAGCAGCGTCAGACTGGAGATGATTTGAATTAGATTGGGTGAGGTGTCATTTCACGCGCAAGATCCAGGTCCCTAGGATAATGGTCAAGGTCACAAATCAAGAACAACTGTCACATGTTAGAGATCATTCGTTAACACTTTGTCCTGAGCATATATTTGCGCAGCATGGCTGGATTTTTATTTTGTCGCCTTGGTTATAGATTTAAAAATATATATGGAATAGTTTTGATGCATTAACTCACCACACAGAGAAAGGCTTTGATGATGAATTCGATGCACAAATGCCATGACTCTACATTATTAATTATTTAATTGTTTCTGTTTCGTTGAAACTTTACGCCGAAAAAAATCTTCATTGGCGGGCGTATCTTTGTTACAGTGGCACTATTGTTTCAACTATAGAATTTACCGAATATAAATGTGTGATAGCAAACATTAGTGTTGGTGACTCATTTTTTGTTTGCGACTAAACATGCGTCGTGGGGGCATCCGTGTCTGTGACACATGTAGTTTTGGATCTCTTTCAAATCTTAAGTATATTGATGATTTTTAGTATCGCTGTATTTTGTTTATATATATCGATTATAATGTCGGTCGGCAGTATTTATACAATACGTTGATTTGTTTAAAAAGTTCAATATATTGTGTGGTTGGTGTATATACGTGCAATGCATGTACACATATACTAAAGATATTTGTTTATTCGTTGACCTAACAATTTTAACCCATTACAATAGACATTGTCAAGGCGGATTTTCTCTGTGCTGTTAACCATCCAATTTGTCAACAAAAGCCGCCATTTTGGCTGCAAAAGTTAGATCTGTGCATATTTCTTCGATTGTTTTTTTTTTTAACTTATGACGTAGCACAGAACATCCTTCACAGTTGTCTGGACACATCTATGCCAGTATATTTGTAGTCTAAATAGAGCGTCTGGAATACAAGTTACCTTGGAAAAGAACATTGAATCAAGGGCTATATTCCGTAGTAAAATGCAAGGTATTACGTATTTTTTTACTTTTGTGTCCAGACAATTGATATATATTGATATATCATTAGGGCGTAATTGCTAATGTATAGGACTATTGAGGCCTACAGAAAGGTTTCTTGCTGAAAAAAAACAACGTTGTATTGCTAATGCGCATTTCTGAATATTTTGGTAAATAGTAGGGAAAAATAATATTGTTAACAGCAGGTTAATTTTTGATATCTACGATCGATGGTATTTTTGGTAATAATTATTTCGGACTGTGTATTTTAGTAAATGGACTATTTTATTTGCATGTTATTGTTAAATATAAGGTACGTTACACATAGCAACGATTTATCAGTTTGCAAAATTGGTGGTTGAACCGGGTGCACTAAATAGATGCTGTAAGTATGGGTGCATGTTTAAGGACACCGCAGCAAACCGCAGCAGCTGGCTCTTCTTATTGCAGCAACAGCTAAAGAAAGGTGAGGAGACGATCTTGAACCTGGCAGAAGAGATAAGAGCCTATCGGAAGACAGGAGCGCACGGACAACCCCCGGGACAAATTACATACGCACGCTGTGCAACAGAAACAGCTACTCCTAAATTGGTCTAACCATCCACCGACGAAGCTGTTCACAACACCACTAACTCGTAGAAGCAACATCCATGGTTGACAAACGACCTAAGCAAGTCTCCAATTGGTCAAGTATGTGTAATATATCGACGTTTATATAAATGTTTTATATTGTTTTAGCATCTGTATAATTTGCATTTACAAACCATACACATGTGTTTGATGTTTAAGTACCATAACCAATTATAATAACACCTAATATGGTCATTATATATATTTACATATTGTTTGTGAGTCCTAAAGCTTGGAGAGGGTATATTTTGCAAATATATAGAAGTTCTACAAATGTTGCAGGCACACCTCTTTATACCATATAATATTTACTGCAGATGATTTTAGTTATAAGTGGGTCGCGTCTTTATAGTGTGTTGTAAACGGGCTTGCAAGAGGCTTATTCAGATGCAAGCGATAAATGTATTATTTGACTAACTGGTATTTTGCGGTAAGATCAGTTGATGAAGACATTTAAATTACTCTGCACACACATATTATCTATAGTTGTTCGTAGCCTACATCGACCTCCGCCGTTGGTTAGCTTACTGTAGAGACATGTTTTCGTGCAATTTACTTCTAAATAACATCGTCTGCAAGTTCTACAACTGTGTGAAGAACATAAAACTGCCATCGTCATTGTGTGTTCGAATGAACAGCAGCCGACTGGTTTGATTGCGTAACCAGCGCAAAGCAAGGCTGCACGTTGCCATCGACTCTGCTCGCGGTGTTCGCATATTGCCGTGTTGAAGAAGTCAAAGCTTTGTAGTGCGGCGTTAACATTGGAGAAAGCCAGGTGTCCCTTCTCATGAACGCAGACGACATAGACGACATTTTTTCTGAAACGTAACTGGATTATTTTAACCTTGATGCCATCTTTACAGTTCCTGACTATACACTAAAGCGGCGAGATAGAAATGAACACGGGGGAGGCGTAGCATGATATATTCGTTACGGAAGCGACATTCCAGCCAGAAGGCATTTATACATTGAGTCCCCTGTAATGGAATTCAATATATCTGAAGCAACTCTTAATAACACTACTTGTGCTATAGCATATATGTACAGACCACCTAACATGAACAATTAATTTAAAAAAAATTCCTTGACTTATATGATAGATCAATGTATAACACAATTAGATCATAATATTATGATTGGTGATATGAACTATGATATTTAATATGAACTAAAGTAAAAGATCTTGTTGATCTTAATGATCTAATTGATTTATCACGTTTGGTTCACCGACAGTCAACAATTTGTTTAAAAAATCAAGCTAAACCTTCTTAACTTTATGTTATTTTAAAAAACTCCGAACATTTATGATACTCATTAAAGTCTTCTCCAAATTGCTGAAAACTGGCATATGTGTTTTTATTTAAACCCCTTGATTTTAATACAGTATCGATAGTTATAAATAGTTTTCATGTTAAAAGAACACTCTCGGATCTGACAAACTCAGTGAAATTGTTGAAAACTGTTTTCCTCTAACAAACTTGATAAATATGTCCATTGAATCTCAAATATACTTCCCAATAGACTAAAAGATTTAGCTAAAATAGCACTGTCTTTCAACAGAACGATCCTTTGGATTAAACAAATTACTGTTTTGGGCTATTTTTAAAACAAACATTGATAAATTTGTATGCGCTTTTAGTACAAATCATGTATGCCAAACAGTTCTGCTAAAATTACTTGAGGACTGGAAACATGCCTTGGAAATAATGAATATTGTGCTGCTGTTCTAATGGACCTCTCTAAGCAATTCGATTGTCTCACACATACATGTGATATATTGCTGTGTAAATAAACACAATTAACATCAAATGGACTATCGGAACACTTAGTTAAAATTCTGTCTTCATATTTATCAAAATAAAACAACAAATCAAAATATCTGACATAATCAGTTAATGTGCGGTTATCCAAAAATTAAAAGTGTAGTTTAAGGTGCCTTCTTTTCTGTACTTTCTTTATAACTAATATATTTTATTTTATTGTATTAAGGACACTGCACTGTATAATTATGCTGATGGTAACGCACCGTTTTTTGATTAGCAGGATTTGGATAAAATAGAAATGATTCTCCAAAGCAAAAGTCTATTTTAACTGTAAGAAGGCCAGTCCTAATAAGGTCCAGACAATAGCCATAGGCAAAATACTTTTAAGCTCCAGGTTTCACTATAAGTACCAATACACATTTTTGTTATTCATCTTAGAGCAGACATTAATCGCATACTTACGTTTGGCCATCACATAAACAATATATGTAAAGAGGCTGTAGAACAAGTAAATGTTTGAGAGCGTATTGGACGCCATTTAAGTCTAACTTGTGTTCCCTTGTTTTGCACCTTTACTTGATCTAACACCTACAGTTGTATCTGATCATATTGTTAAACATGCAGGTTGTATAAAGTTTAGATATAATAATAGTTTACATATCTCAGTAATCAGATCATCTACATATTGTATCAACTTATTTCGTTATCTAGCTCCAATATTATGGAAGTCAAGTCCATGTACATGTTGAAATGTTCAAATGTTGGAGGATTCCGTTCACTTATTTGCACATTGAGTGGCAAAGACTGTTTTATGGCCTGTTTCACGGGGCTGAGATTAAACAACAAAGTTATCTGCCCTTCGCCTTTTATTTTCCTGTATATAAAAAGGAGCATAGATTTTTTTTTTTAAACATGTCCGGTTTGTTGTGTATATGTGCAACTTTTAAAATAATACATTTTAACATGACAAAATGGAATCAGATGCTTGTTTTGATATATTGTGCATTAGCTTAGAAATAGCATGCTTGTTTTTAGTTAAATACGTACCATTTTAAAGGCATGTATATAATGTATTTCTGATAATTTAAAACGTGCCTAAATGTTAATTTAAAAGTTGTGTATATGTACATTATATCGAGCTAATAGCTTTGTATTAACATGCCTAATCGTATGAGTTCTTGTTCATTAAATGAATTCTTACAAACATAATATATATTTGCCTCTTATCTTTTGGATAATCTGTTTGTATGTTGTTGTATTTTTTCATGCTGTAGTGTCGCCTTGATTGTATATATTATCTTGATTATTAACGCTTTTTATTTAGCATACCTTTTCGTTATGTGTTTTATTTACCTTCTTATTGATAAAATCACCTTATCTTTCGAAAATGTTTAGTAGTTATGTTTTATTCTCCATGTATACACACATATATTAATATGCATTTGTTTAAAATTTTGGTAAATGATTTTGAGGAGTTTAAAGTTTTAACATTTTAGTTAAGCCCACTAATGTAGAAAGCCAAATTAAACGTTTGGCGTAGAAACAGGACATTGTACATGCATATATTAGATAAAAATCTTAAAGGCTTGGTCGGCACCTTTGCAAATATTGATATTTCGTATTAAATCAAACATCAGTCTTCCACGCTTGAAATAAATGACGCGACAACAAAACTATCTTCAGCTAAACGCATTTAAAATCAGATTTACTTGACAGTGATTGTCGATTTCCCCATTTAAACGTTATATGAGTATACATGTTTTGGGCCTATAAATAGTTTTGATTGAATCTTTATAAAGTGGAGTTATTCAGTAAACGCACAAGCGTCTGACACAACAATAACGAAGTGTAACAAATGTCATTGCTTTTGTGAGTTTAAAAAAAAACTGTGTTCACATTTATATCCTCCTATATCACCAAACAAACTCACTAAATACGGCCGATAAACATTGTGTAATTTAACTTCCAACTCAACCCGATCTTTTTAGCTCGCCTGAGCAATATTTGCCAAACACAATGTATTTACGGGTGCATCTTGTTCTTTATATACGTTTTACATTTATTCGATGTATTCAAGTCGTATCTTGCAACACCACTATTTTCTAGCATATATGCATATACGTGAAACCCAATCCCGTTATACGTGTAGCATTCGCATAACATACACAATACCTCAGTGTGTTACAAATGTCACGTACACGGCCTGTAATCACTGGCGCCGAATATTTTAGAAGGTTCGTTAATAGGAGCCACATATACTTCTGGGGTTCCGTTAACTGCCAGGAAATTGCGAAACATAAACATTAAAAGTAGGTGAGTTGTTCAAAACATTAAACAATGACATATACAAGCAGACAATACAGTAACAATCAAAACTTAGTATTCTTAACAAAAAATATTATAGTATTTGAAGACAACGCGTATATTCGAATGTAAGTACGTTTATGAACCATTCTATAATCAATTTCAAACGATCTCAGAACTAAATGAATAATGTTTAGGTCATTGTAAAGGCATGCACTATTTTAGATAAACCGTATTTAGTATTATATTGATATACTTGCCATATCATTTGGTCGTGTAATTTTGTTAAAAACACACCAAAATTAAATTAATTTGTATTTCGCACCTTCGGAACATTGTAAATTTCACATGAAACAAACAAAATATAAAATGATGAATTTATTTAAGTATTTTGTGATTCATAACGGATGGTTTCTGTTGCGCATGTTATATTTTCTTGTTCAACAACTAAGTAATTAACAATCTTTAAATACAAAGTTTATTCGATTTCGAAGTTTAATAAATGTAATGCAGTTTGTTTTGTTATCGTTAAAGTTATTATTTAAAGGTAAAAGTTTGGCGCATTAAACCCGCCACTATTGAACGTTCAAATCATGTGACTCCGGTTTTAATCATTTTCGTATTATGTGCATGTTCGTGTTGTGTGAGTACCGAGTACCGAGAATAGTCGAGTTAAAACTCCAGATTAGAGAAAATGTAACACGACTTTAAACGTTTCTATACTGAAAGATCATACTAAAGTTTCAAATGTCTACATATATGCAACTATGATAAAAGCAATACAGTTAAGAAAACAACAACAACCATGGAAGTTACCTTGTTTGGGTGAATGGGTGTAGGTAAATAACGTGGTTTGGCAGGAAATGTATTATTTCTAGAATATCTTATTCCTTAAATGGTAACTTAAAACGCGGTTTGGGCAATTATATCTTATATATGTGAATATAACTGAACAGTTGTTTTTTTTAATCGGCCACATTGGGGTTAATTCGATTCAGGAAAAGTCACTTGAACATCAGGTGGGCAAATCATAGTAAAGTGGTCATCTAGGTGTAGCACTTCTCCGTACAATACACGTTTGCTAGTTTACGTGTTGTTTGTTGGCCATACGGCAATTACTTGATATGAAAAAGTGATAGTGTACGATCTGCCACCGGAAATGTGCTTTTGGCAAAATTGGATACATATTAAAGGTACATCTGGTCATCTGAAGGACTACATAAATTACGAAGCAGACATCAAGTAAGAAAAATATATGTCAAGCAAACATATATCAGCGGTCAGAAGAAATGTTTCAAAACAGGATGCAAATGGTGTTTGAAGGACAAGACAATAACATGTTACAGCAACTCTACACAATAACATATGTATGAAATTGTAACGCGATATATCGGTTGCGCCGATAAGCAACCGTTTTCAATCTTCGTCGAGTGCTTAAATCTCGTATAAAATGTTGTGTAATGCGGAAAATATTTAAGATGTATTTTAAAGAAATAAACACCGAAAATTATGAACAAGACAACCATACATTAGACACGCTAAGATGAAACAGTCACATGCAGTTGATTGCAATGAGGTAAGTTTTATTTTATGCTCCACTTAAGTCAACTGATGTTCGTGGCATCCACTTAAGTCTGCAAATAGTTCTACTTAAATCGGTAATTATTAGTTTTAAAGAGTAAATTATAAATGACACGCATATACGCGTATACGTAAAAGAACATGTACATATTTAACACTTACGGACTATCATAGTTACTTTCATAAATGCACAAACAAGTAATAAACAGGAAACAGTCCCAGAAGTAGAACAACAGCTATAGACATTTTCACAAAATGTCCATTTTACATAAAATGTTAAATTAGTTTTTTGCTTGTCCGTTGAGTAGCATTTTGTAAAAACGTTGTCAGCACATGTTATGTGTCTGTTTAATACGAGGAAATGACATTATCTACTAAATCAGCCGCTTTCAAACTTATCTGTGTAATAGTTGTGTTTCGGCAACATCGTATACATGTATACCGAGTTGTTCGCCATGTTCGCTTGTCCAAAGGGTGTGCATGTACATTGAACACTGTACTTCAAATCAAGCCCGTCTGTTTCACACAGTTTGCTTTATAAATAGATATACCTGAATAAATAGTTATCTCACTACAATTATCTCACTATCATTATCTCACAAGATCAACTCCGACTTCATGGCTTTAACAAAATCAACGCTGTCTATTATTTTATCCCGAAATATGATGTTAGATACGTTAGGCAACTTATAACGTGATCAAACTAGTGTAAATACTAGTTATATCAGTACGGCATGATATCCTACGTCTACTATTGTTAAAAGACATATTAACTTTAATACAATTGTTTATTTATTTTTTTTTAAATAACAATTGACGATTGAAAATATACAAACAATAAAATAAGGTACGTTGCATCAAAATCGAATTAATAAAAACCCGTTAATGCATGGTCAAACTATGTGTATTTTAAATTATCCACTAATGCGTTTCTTCCACATGACATAACAAACCATTGTAAAGCTACATTTAACTAGGATACGTTATGCGAAATGGATATATTGTCGAATTTATGTTGCACATATACAACTATTACACAATTGAAAGTCGCTGATTTAGTAGATATGACCATGTCCTCGTATTGAAGCATAAAATGTCCGTTAATGAACAAAAAGCGTTGGGTTATAGTAACAACGGTGTCCTATTCAATACAATTTCTGTTGGTTTTATCATTTTACAGTGTAATGATTGGCTAAAATGCATCATACGTCAGGATGTATTTTTCAATGAAGCCGATTGCCTATACTAATATTTATGGGGGACTAATTTTTATTGATGTTTACATGCATTGCTGTTTCACTCAAACAAACGCACAGATTAAAAACACAGTTTAACATATATATTTATATTTATACATGGCATTGTCAAACAATAATTAATAAAAAAAAAAGATAAATAAATAATAAAGTATACAGTAAGCATGTAAAATGTGTGTTGTTTGTTTCATTGTTTTTTTTGTCTATTTCATGAGCATTATTCATGAAAGAAAAACTATAGTGAGAAACTTTAACACACACAAAGAAAAAACAAACTTTTGGGATTAAAATATTTATCAAAAGTGGAAAATAAAATGAATTTTAACGCACACAAATATGAAAATGCACAATTGTACAGGTTGGAGCAAACAGCAGTTTAGAAACAACCTGTTTCAGTAAAATAACATACATCAAATTGGACAAACCGTCTCGCATTTTCTTGACAAGGAGCCACCCTGTAAAACTTGAAAAAGAATACCACAATAACACGTCAAAAAATGTGCGAGCTGCATTAAATTGTCACCTCTGAGAAATGAATACCCCATTTTACATTTTAAAATATCCCATTTTCAAGTTCGCAAATGCCAAGCTCAAAACACTCCTCGAAGTAGACTCAAGATGGCCAACCGAGCACAAACCAAGGATGATCTGCACAAAACTCACCGGTTCCTTGTCTCTAACATTAATCCAGTCACATTGCGTAACAGGGCGAGTATATCTTGTCCATCCAGTGTGTCACTCGGGGCCTCGAGTTTCATCAGCAGTTGAAGCAAAACAGTTTAAAGAAATGCCATTAGCTCTGACGAAAACCATTAACATTTTCTTCATCTTTTACAGGTCTAAATAATTTGCATACAAATTGACCTTTTCAATTTGTGTCACATATTGATGAAAAGCACAGTCTGGTAGTTCTAAGTCTAAGAGCATTTCAACTTTACAATGTAATTGATAATTTGTCTGGTGTAAAAATCTACATAAGTCTATGTTTGCGTTACCAGTAGACACAATACTAGTAGGCTAGATTAATTACGAATTCGGTACATATTTTAACATGAGGTATAATTTCGCATTTTCTGTTACAAAATAGAAGCATATTTACAATAATCAATATGACAGGTGATTGACATAGTGAATTTGAAGATATGATATTATTCGCCGATGGCACACACTTTTAGATACGATATTTCGGTCAGTAGTAAATGATAAATGTTTTATTTTTTATCGTCTTGGTTTATATCCACACAGTAAGTCATCATTTGCCGAATTTCTTACACAACAAATAAACATGTATTACTTAACGAAAAAGTATGCCTACAGTACTGTGCAAACAACATTTTATATGGGCGTTTACCATATTGCAACTATATAAAAACAACTTGCGACTCGTTTAGCCTTCAGTCGTAAATCTCAACCGGGACGCGTTTAAATATTTCCGTCTATTGCTACGTGTTAAGGTTAAAAACGCAACATTGTTCTAAATTGCAAATAAGAAATATCAACCAAAACAAAAGTCAATCAAACCTAAATAATATAAATTTTATTTAAGATGCGTCTAATAAATGACATGCAGATACACAACGCTAATGCAGTGCAAGGGGCGGAGCCTACTGATCATACTTTAATGTATTTATGCGCGAATTGCAAAAAATAAATCCCAAAGTATTTTCCCTTTTTACGGTAAAATTGTAAAGTATGCAGCCAATAGTAACTATCATTTTAATTATAAGTATTGAAACGCTCTTTTCTGCGCTTTATGCAAATTACATGTACATACCAAAAACTGACCTTCGCACGTCGATGAAGCGCCGAAAAGAGCGTTTCAATTCTTAAGTCACACGCCAATAACAACCGACTTAGTGTTTTACTTATCCTTGACACCGGGCGTCCGTGTTACTATTGTTCAATATTAAATTCGTACAGACTTAAATAACAGTATTACTATATCATGATATAATACTTTTACTGAATACGTGATGCACTCTGAAATCTACGTAAAACATAATTTTGAAATGAAGTAAACACTGAAACAAAATGGCTACTAACTAGTGCCATTCCAGCTTGCCTGAACGCGGCCCTTATAGGTAATTATTAAAAATTACGTCATACAGGTGATCGATTTTGGATAACTCTATACTACAAAAAACACGCTTTTTTATGTTTTCTATTTCATTCAATGTATGCCAAACATACATTATGTATTATCTAACCATCAAGTTTCATTAAATACATATGTGCCAACAAGCGGGGTATTTAATTTCACAAGAGACCTATCAATTCAAATTGAAAAAGCGCTGTTGTCTCCCACAGCGTCAATGGACGCAAGACTCATCGTCCTTCAAACAGTGTGGATGACTCCGCATAGTGGAATGTCAGGATCCAAAATCAAACGCATCCACCAACTCGCACAAACTCTCATCTGTTGGTAAGAACATTCTTAACCTGAACTGAAAATATAAATCGTTATAACTCGTACAGGTTTGTTCAAATTTTATACCATGAAATACCACCTCTTTATCATGTTGGCTGACAAAATTGTCTTTATCAATTTGTAATATACTAGTTTCTTTTCTATTAACATCTTGACGTTTACAGTCACCTACATTATCAACATTCTTAGTGGCATCAGATAACATTAAGCGGTTGATTTCTACATTCACAACTTCTTGGTTGTATGGCCTTTGAGATTCTTTGACAAGTAAATCGGTCTCTTATCGATCAATGACATATGTCCTGGTTCTTAACTGGACAGCGTTTTTCGACATGATCATGTCCCTCACAGTATGTGTAAATAAATGGTATGCTAATGTATGACGTCTTATTGTACAAAGATTATCTAAATTTTCAGGACCCGTGTGAGGGCTTGAATTTTCATATGGATTAACACAAGCATATGCTGTATATATCATGTGACCATGATTAGGTATACAGAATTTATGTCTGAAATTTCTCTCCAATCTAGCCTGCTGATATGGTCTTGGATTTCAAATATCCTGACGCATTGAACCATTGCACCTATTTTGGTAGTTATCAATTACATCTATTAGCTTTATATCCTCAAACATATTACCTCTTGGAGTTAAAGGATAATAACCATACATAGCAGTATCTGTTACTAAAGCATGAATTAGTGTTACTGAGGTTCTGTGTAGTTCTGCATTAAGATTCTCTATATGCCTCAAAGCTGCTGTTATTACATTTTGGATTGATGTTCAATAAACTGTTTTGCAATCTCTCTTTCAAAATAGAACTAAACATATCCTGCAGGTCCTCTACTGAACATTATTCACGCATAACACATGATCTGAGGAATGCAACAGCATCACTAAAGAGAGTGGCCTAATTCTGGGACGCTTACGTCTTACGTCTAGGTTAGCAATATAACGAACACTGGAATGCACAACATTCCACTGCTGCATTGATCGCAGTATCAAGTATGAAAGGTTGAATAAATTGGACAAGTTTCTGTAAATCAAAATCGCCTAAAGTCCTGAACATATTGGTCAATTATACAAGTTTCTAAAGCCCGGGGCCCCATCCATGGAAAAGCTTTGTTTCCTATTTATCTTATAGCATTAGTTCTAAATGTTTTCCAAGTTCCAAATACACATGTGTATGCTAAAACCGCTTTCTAGGTGTTTAACTCTGGTCCAATATTTTCTTAATATGGTCAACATAGACCCCTTCTCGCTTTCACTCCACCCATTCCAATTACAAACTTGCTCAAATTAAATCAGATCATCCTCATGCTTGGCAATCGTTTTACTGGCTTCATAGTACATGGACCTCTCTCCTTTTCATGAGTTAAAAGTTTGAATTGCCAATAATAGCCCTGCCAGTCCTTGATGCCTGTTAATAACCTCTGCCTAATGAGTGATTTGTCCTTTCATCTTAAGGGTCACTTTAAAATCTCTATGGGGTACATTCCTGTGAAGGTTCCTTTCGTGAAATTGGGCCCCAAAAACTTCAGACCTGGATACAAATGTCCTTCACTGATATCATTTAGCTCCCTCATTTATTCCTGGTGTCTACTACATGGAATATAAGAGCTGCTATCACGCCCCAATTTTGGCCTACTACTGGTCCTAGTTTTACTTTGTGTACCATTTTATTTGAGCAACAAGCTTAAACAGCTAGGCGTTGAAAACATGGTAAATAGACTCCACAATCCCTCATGTGAATTAATTGTTGTCTGGCATGATATCAGTTTATTTTCTTCCTGTTAAAAGGCTTATTTTTCAAGTTCGTACCCTGCACGAGTGTAATATTTATAATCGTTTGTTGGCAAGTCTTCAAAACGCCGTATATACATACAATAAATGCATGACAGTAATTTTATTAAGGATATTCGTCAAACTAACGGATGCTCCCCAATAGGTTATGTCAAGCCGTATACATGCAACGAGAAGGGTAGATCTGCAGGACCAAATCTGATATCAAAACTGTATGTAGGCATGCAACAAAAATACCATATTAACATGCAGATGAAGCAGATGAAGCAAAGTTTATCAAAACAAAATTATAAGCCCCTAATTGTAAAATAAATTAAAATGACTGATCGTTACTGTTAAATGTTTTTTTTTAATCCTAATTATTTAATTTTTCATTAATTCAAAATATCGTTGAATGTTATACATCAGCTCCAGAGAAATAAATATGACACAATGAAAAGTCCCATAATTCCACGGAAAATCGATGCAACGGCACATCCCGGCAATACTTCCTCTTGGCAATGAAGTTTCCCATAAAGTTTTATTGGAATCTGGCCAGTAGTTGCTGAGAAATAGACCGACAAGAATTGTGAACTATACACTTATTGCAGACGTCATCATCATCATCATCTTCTTCGTCGTCGTCGTATTCGTCTTTGTCGTCACCATCATGATCAGCAGCAGCAGCAGTATCATTATCATCGTCATCTGGTACACAAAAGGGAATATGTGCATGTGTACAGTCACTGGTCAATGTTTCAATAATAAGTAGCTTGCGATGAAAACGTGAATTCATAAGAATAACATAATTTTGTATTCGTATTTACATCGCACGTTTGATATGAAATTGTACTGTAAACTGTCAGACAGTATGTTACAAAAAGTATTTTACAAAAGAAGTTTTAGAAACTTAAACACAACTCAGTAATGTAAAATACAACGCATACATTGCTTTAAATACACCTATATAGTAGAAATATAATACATATTTAAATGGATATGTTCACATATATTCGAATTTACAATTTTCAAGTGTTTGTCATAGATTTCAAAAATAAAATAAAAGTGTATTAAAGGGAGCGAAATAAGACTACGGACATCGAAATATAGTGTAATACCTCTTCGTTTATGGGTAATCATCAGTTGAATTTGATAAAATTATAAAGAGTTTGTAACGCTAAACCATATAATAATTTGGAGTGTTTCTTTCTTTTCGTTAAAATTGTTGACCACAAGTGGGCTATTTATATAGGGTAAAAATGCAAAGACATATATAGGAATGGTGAAGGCGATATCCTTGTAATCAGAAGGTCCCGGGTTCGAACACCGAGTGGGAACTTTTCTTTAAAAAAAAATCATTTTCTTGTTATTTTGTCTGAGCTATTTAGTTCCGATGCTTAAATATGTCAAGCTAAGACATTTAATGGCATACTTCAAGACATGTAAACATATGTGAACATGTCCCTTTAAGCATGCTCATTAACACAAACGTACATAGAAATATAGAAATGTATTGATATAATCAATGCTAGGTAAATATATCGTGGTGCAAAATCATAGTTGAAACGACATGTTCGACTTAAATGTTATAAATACGACAAATATCGCATAGCCTAAGGCATAAACAACATTTATATTATATCAAAAACACTGATTTAACTACACCAATTTAAATAACATTTGAGATAAACAGTGTCAAAAATATTTAAAATAACTAAACGCTAAATGTAACAGTTTATAACAATGCTTCAAAATTCCTCGACACGAATGGAAAATAAAGTGATATTTTTCCAAGATACTTTTAGTCACTGTGCAATGTTCTCTTTTGTATACAGTACCGTTTCACATGTGTTCTTTTTTGTTCAGTAATCCCAAGCGGATCATACGTTCGCATACACTAGGCAACCCTCGACATGTTCCTTCATGAACTCATGGCAGAATCGGTACTGCGCCTGAGTTATAAAGATTTATAAATGCATTAAGAATGTAATATTATATTGTATTGAAGATTTTAATTTCAATGATATTTATGAATGTTCCGAAAGATATAAGGTCGAGAACATAATAGTTTCTTTACATAGTAAACCAATGAGCATACTACACGCTTTAACTATTTAAGTGTCAATGGTAATGCTTATTGGTACTGAATGGGAAGGAAAATATAATATATGCTTATATAATTGACAATATGACTCTTTTATGTATAGTTCATTTCATACTCAACTATATTACGTAATTTGTATAGCATTATTTTGTATTATATCAAATTAACTTGGTATGATATTTGAAATTACATCGTTTTAATGACTTACTCTCTCATTCGCCGGATCATCATCTTTCCGCCACAGCCACATACGCGTCTCATATGATGCACCATAGCACCACCACAAGACCACTGCGCCTGTATCCGTCATTGCAAATTAATTTGTTCAATGTACAATTCAAAGTACGTGCACCTTCTGTAAAAAAATGCATCCTTTGATATAATTTCAATTATAAACCACACCACATAATGGTAGATCGTCCGCCAACCGTGGTCGAAAATCGGCCAGTGTACCATTTGCCTGTCTGTCACGAAGATCCCGTGCAGTGATCAACGTCGCGACTTAAATCCAACATCAAGTCGGCGTTTGCATGACTTCGGGTATTTACGACTTAAATACTACAATAGGGAGTGGTTACTACAGGAGGGTGCACGGCATAATGAGGAAAAGTATCCAGTAGCACCATCTTCTTCTTTTTTCAAGTTCTGAACAGCGGTCAAGCAAGTCAATATTAAAGGATCCATACCATTTCAATAACATGGTCAATAATATGGTCAATGCATACAATTTACAATAACATTGTTGTGTGTGGGCTATACTGAGGGTTGATGCAATTTATTATATGCATCGATCTACAAGTAGTGGTTTACAACCTTTGGCAAATGTATATACATATACAGTATATACATGCATGTGTTAACAAAAAACACATTATACAATTCAACAACGTTTTAATTTAGCGACAGCGACTCACAAAATATAGCACTTTTTTCCACCATACTAACAAGTGACAGATATGGAATGATTTATGACCGTCATTTTTATGACGTCATAATACACGAACGTGTGAAGTTTAAGCTTATCTCGCACAATTTTATTTATTTATTGTCCAAAAGCATAAACTAAAAAGAAAATTGGTTGATTTCGGTGTAAGATCGTATTTTATTTCATTCGTGATCATATAAAATAGATAGTTTCACTCGTGGCTGCCCCACTTGTGAAAATATCATTTATATGAAAACTCTTGAAATGAAATACGATCTAACATCGAAATCGACGAATGTCCTATATATATTTAGAATACCAGAAATCGCAAATGCGTATTTACAGTTGTTCAATAATATGGTAAAGCGAATGTATATATCGATAGTATGGCGCAATGTTTAATTAATGTAATACAAAAACCTTTGAATGTGGATACACATTGATGGGCTTTTTAAAGTAATTTTCTTTGCGATTTTAATGTGATATAATTTCTAGGGTTTCATTTAAACGATTCCTCTTTCCGGATAACAAGTTTTGAAAGGCACTTGAATGTTTAATACAATATTTTAAAAATATTGAATGGCAAATAATTTTCTTAATTCAACTGCGTATATTTCATCGAATAGTTTTTATTTTCTTATTTATGCTTTTCAATGCCAAGCACAGAAAAACAAAACAAACTACACTAGGGTAAATCCATGTCAGACTAGCGTTTAAAATACAGATGAAACAACATATTGAGTGCAAGAATTGAACAGTTGGTGGCATAAAATAAAATAATGACAATTGTATTGATTGAAAAAATGACAATACAATTGTAAGTGTATGAGTCTCTTAAGCAAATAGTTCAACTGCTGTAGCACATGCACTTACATATATATGGGTTATGAAGTTATACAATGGATAACAATATTGAAATGAACAACTAGTATACTTTTTTTAAATGTGCAATGCGTGTGTATGTATGACTATCGGAACAGGTTGTAATGCGTTGACGTTCGTTCCTACGTATTGCATATAGCTGCCTAAGTCAACATAAGTTGGCGTTCATATGTTCTAAACGTATGATTACATACGTTAACATAGTACTATGTTTGCTGTTAATACCAGCGAATGACCAACTCAGGATAGCTAATGCGTTTTAATGGTTGTGATTAGTCTTGCGACTTCGGAAAAAATAACCGAAAGCTCTAGAGTCCTGCAACACAATGTTCTACGACTCAGTGTAATTGGGGCTTTCTTTCATGTTTAACCCTGTTACAACAGTAATGCTATGTTTTGGCAGATCTCCAGTGAACGCTTTGCTCATCGTAGCCCTTTTGCTTGTTAAACATATATGCCCATATCATTTCATTACCATCAATTGCAGTAAACACTTGCAATTCGTGAAACAGTAAATTAAGTTATAATTAGTGTTAACCTCTTTATATTGGATGAAAATAGCGCACCAATTTGTTGGAATAATATCAACACAGTTTAAAGTTTGCCATTTTATTATAGATATATTTAATAGAAACTTTCTCCCACACAATCTGTTTTTTTTTCTCATTAATATTGTGCTCGATCAATGGTCATATACAAGTTTAGTAATGTTGGTAGAATTCGACACGATTATCAATTTGGACATACTATATACGAAGACAATTAAAAAGAGCATATCAGACGCAAACAACTGCATGCAAATAACAAAAGTTTATTTCATTACATGTAACAATGTTTTAATTTCATTTTAAGTGTGTCCTTGTACTGTGTAAATGAAAATTATAAGTGAACATATTTTTATTTCAGCAAACACACACATAAACATTAAACACGTCTGTATAAAATAGCTGTTCATTGTGCATTTAATTAAATATAATAATATTGTGGTCCATGCAAACATGTAATACATGTTTCACAAGTAACTTTGTTCAGGAACTAAAATTAAAGTGGTTAATTTTTGTGGTTCGTGTGTAATGACATCATTATTTTAATTTTGAGAATATAAAAACTATCCAAGATGCAGCAACACACGCAATCATCCTAACTAAATGTTCCAAATCAATTATACCGACTGTCCCTTGTCGACTAATAGGGCTGGATGAAGCGCTGAAGAAGGGTAACAACAAGAACTTCATATAACGATAGAGGTTGACATTTAAACAATGTGAAACTTCAGCTTCATAAGCAGGATAAAACACTTATGGGCAACATAAGGTCCTTTGTTTAAATCCTAACGTCCACTAAGCTCACGAAGGTTACCCGAAAGCAAATTTGGCAAAATCGGAGTGTGTTGACATGTCTTCGCGATGTTCTGGAACAGTGTCCTTCCGTTACAATTCTGATACCTTCTTGGCACTTCGGGGCATGATCGGGATTGAAACATACTTCGGCATTCAAATGTTACAAGTTAAAAAATGTGGACGCCATATGCTTTATTTGGGACGGCCTAGGGGTCTTCGGCAAACCATCGGCAACAATTCTGGATGTCTGGAAAACCATCGCCATTGACACGGCATGTTCGGAAAGCCTTCAGCAAGGCTTCGTAATCGGTTAAGCTACTCCGAGCTGTCCTTGAAGGAAGCTGAATCGATGGCGAACGCTATCCGAAGACGACGAGTGAAAGAGTCCTGGTCACGTGTACACTCGAAAGCCATGCCGATCATGTCATGAAATATACCGAATCGTCGCAGAAGAAGCCGATTGTCAGTGGAATTGGTCGCCGAGTATTAGACATATTTCCCGAAGTATACAAAAGCGACAGCAGAAGTGATGCGGTCAATTTGCCGATAGTGTTCTAAGTGACAAAATCGGCATTGTTCTTGTGAATCGAACACTTATTATAGT
This sequence comes from Congeria kusceri, assembly GCA_027627225.1. Classification (NCBI taxonomy): domain Eukaryota; kingdom Metazoa; phylum Mollusca; class Bivalvia; order Myida; family Dreissenidae; genus Congeria; species Congeria kusceri. Next base: position 10,701,450 of record CM051029.1, on the reverse strand, counting down.
ACAAGTCATTAACAAGCGACTCAAGAATAGGTTTTGCGTGAGGTTATTCGTCAGTCAGCCTTTGGACATTACAGAAGGTATGATCCTTAGTCTTGGTCTAGAAGGCTAAAACCTTTATAAGAAACCCCAAGTTGAGAATAAAAACAAACAGTGAACAAGTCTCTTAGAGATGCCCAGAATCATCCCACTCTTTTTGCTATTAAAGTAGTCAATGCCAAGTGAAAGCCAACAGTATGGGACATGGTCGACTTTCTCCCAAATGAAGCGACCATTTCACGTTAAATCTTTGGAGTGTTTGGAATGACTGGAACTTCATCAGTATACTCCTGAAGCTGGGGACTGGAAACTTCTAGGAAAAATGACATTCACTTTCCACTGCAGCACAGAAGTACGGAAGTCGTACACTAAGGAGGCGTACGTGTCCACAGATGTCATGTAACTCAGTGCCTTCGGAAGCTTTTGGATAGCATCGAAGCGTTACGGAACCTAGTTTTTTTCTAAATGCGAGGCGTTGGACGCTGGGGTATGCCATCCGAAATTGTTTGCGTGATCCTCAAATACTGTTTGATCCACAATCGATGATGTCTTCTCTGTGTCCGGTGAAATACCAAGACAAGCATGGCATCAAGGACGATGCGAATGCAGCTGAAGATCCATTGTCGGCCTAGCAACGGATCATCAGATGTAGTTAGGCGTCCTTCGGCGTCGTTCATACACCCCGACCTTCCAATCGGCAACATTTCAGCATTCCATCGACAACAAATCGGCAACTATTCAGCATGTTTCTGCAATGTTACCGCAGCCTATTCGCACGATCGGAAAACATGCGGAATGTAATTCCGAAACGATCGGCATTCTTCCGCGTCGCATTTGGTGACTTCAGATAGGGTGTTTACCGCAACCTGTTGAATGCCACTCCGCGAATACATGCCGAACAGGAACGTTGTCCAAAATCCGCCTATTTTATTCCGAATGGTTATCGACAACCCTTACGCAAAGTATCGGGACTGTAGTGGACGGCAGGTCTAAAACGAGTGACCAAATACCAATACAACATAACACAATACGAAACGCACGTACAAACACAAAACACAAATATGAATAAAATTGTGGTCACCGCCTTAAAACGGTCAATGCAAAGCATGGGTTGTTTAAACCAGTTTACGCGCGCCTGAACCTCACATTTGACACAGGATTATGCGCAATATATATCAGTATAAATGCTTACTAACATTAAAGCACCGCAAGTAAAATAATGATACAAGATAATACTTCAATTAATTACACAGTGGTTTGATATTAACCAGAGTGACTTAATTGCACATTTCTAAGACATGATGGCTTGAAAAAGAAACAATAACAACTGCATTTCATATTGTCAAAAATAATTCAAATCATAGCGTCTTTAATTTTACGAGTAGCTTCCGATCATGCACTCGGAAATGCTGCAGGGCTTGCTTCCAATTGGCTCTGAGTAAGAATCAAAGAATTAACTTGGCAGTCATAGTTTCAAGGATGTACTGCACACAATTGGGTGAAACAAAACTGGCGTGCGGTGTTCTGCTGCAGATGACTAGGTTATGTAAGTACTTTTATATTTAGTTGATTGTCAATGCAAGGAGAAATATGCTTCGCATATATTGGTTTGATATTAGTCATAAGTAGATGGTTGTGTTTTACCTACATACAACTTGTTATAACTGGTGTTATCATTACATATCACTACGTTAACAGTTAATTTTGTCAAAGAAACAAACTGTCCTTTTATGAACAAGTCCATAATATTATATAAATACTTCTACCACGGTTGCTATCCACTTGAAGTATCGTTAAGATGCTTTCCATTGTCCCATTTATCTAACTGAAAGAACTTGGTGTTAGCTGGATACATTTGCTATTAGAAATGTAAATATGTGTTCTTTACATAACCTAGAAAGCAAAATATACGGAACCCATATGGAACCCATATGGGCGTGTATATGGCAACCCATATGGGATCTAAATGGGTTTTGAAACCGGGAACCATATTGGACCAATATAGGCAGCCCACATAGGTTGAATATTGGTCCTATAGGGACCCATATTGGTTGTATAGGGATCCTACATGAGCTGCATATGGGTCTTATATGGTTTCAATACGAGCTGCATACGGCCAATGTTTGGGTCTATATTTGGTCATTGTTTACCCTATGTGGTATGTATACAAAAGTATTCTGTAAGTAGTACCTGTTAGAGGAAAACAAAATCGGTACACAATTGATACGATACAGTTTTAATAATTCTAAAACATTTATAATTGAATCCGATAATCATCACGGTCAGCATATTGTAATAGTTATACACGGAACAAAAGCGTATGAAACTAGCAAACACAGCCAAGAAACCTGGGAAAACAGGGACATTTTTTTTTTAAAGCTGAAGGACCGCAAATTTTCCTACACCCATAAGTCCCTTCATAGATGGTTTAACACGACATCTTTTTCTTCAATATGCAATCAACGGTTTAATGTACTTCTACCCACCAAACATGGAAAGGTACCTCACTTTGAATAAAGAAACGTTTGTATAAACGTAGAATTTAAAATTATGATTTTTTGAACTTGACAGTTAACAGTTCCACAGTGAAGCAAAGTTTCTGTAAACCCTGCAACATTTTCCAACATAGTGTCGGAACATTGTAACCTTACGACTGACATCGCGAACATACATGGCAAATGCGAAACAACAACGGATAATACCAATATCTTAACTTACAATAAGTGCATGCATTTAAATGGTAGACTGATAATGTTCGATATCATCATACTGGATTTAAAAATAATATTATTTACGAGCACAATTGTATAACCTACCGATTGTTTTTGTTTGCGCAAGCTCGTTATATTTTTTTTTCAGTCATGCGATTATTAAAAACATTGATGCATGTTCGTGATAACAACTACGTCTTAATGAAAAAAAAACGCTCACCTGTTTAGCCCAAATGGGGCCTATATGTGTTACATATGGGTTGTAAGTCATACGCTTATTTGTTGAATTACTAGATAAACTAAAAGCAGCTTCTATCAATTTAGCCACATAGTAGCTCGCAATAAATACGTTTTTAATAAATAATACATTTTGTCTAGTTTTTCCTAACAGTGCTGTAATATAGGACCCATCTAAGACTCTTATGGACCAACCCACATGGGCGGGCCCCTATAGGTCCCATATGGGTCCAATATGGGCATACCCATATGGACTTGCCCAGAAACAGTCCATATGGGACCCATATGTACATGTTTGCTGGGAACGCGATAAATACGCCGAATTGCTAGTCAATTACATGATGGTGGGCTTTAGATTGAAAACGTATAGTCTATGTTTTGTATCCTTCTTATTGTGATGTGTCAACTCCTTGTTATGTTATGTGACATCCTGACTGTGATGTGTGCATTCATCATCATGGTATGTACCGTCCTTATTATGGTTTACACAGTTTTCATTATGTCATGCACCTCCGTATTCTAGAGTCTTCACTTTGTCATGTACCCTCCTTATTATGTTATGCACCGTCTTCATTATGGTATGTACCCTTTAGCAATGGCGAATAATTCCTCATTATTGTGCGGGTATGTACCTTATTGTGGTGAGTACAATTCCAAGTATGGTCTGCACCCACCTAATTATGGCGTATAATACTTCATGTTTTAATGTAACTGCTTATTGTTGTATCTATACTCCTCATTATGTATTGTACCCTAGTTTTTGCGGTATCTATACCCCTCGTTATTTACGTTACTCTCCGTTTTTGAATAGTCATGACTATGTCATGTAGACTCTTCTTTTTATGTGTTTACTTCTCATTATCTTATGCTCCTTCCTTAATGTGATGCGTATAATCCTTATTGTGATGTGTATACTCTCACACTGTTATGTTCCCTTCTTATTATAATGTGTTGTTTTGTTTCGTATGTTATGTACTCTCGTTGATACGATGTGTACATTCCCTAGTATGTTTTACCCTCCATACTTTTATTTACACTTTGTAATGTTATGTAAACAATTTGTCATTTTCGGTTCACCTATATGTTATGTGAAATCCTTGCTTTATTATTTTCACTTGTTTATGTATCTGTGTATGTCTTTAATTTAAACTGTGACTGGTTATGTCTGGATTAGTAATGCAATATTTTTGAAGTTGCGTAAAAAAAATAAAATAATAATGAAACGATCAAAGTTTTCTAACATTCAATCATTCCAGATCTGGTAAAAAATTATTGGCGGTGATAGTGGTTGCCCAGGTGAAGTAACCTTTGCAAGGGTTTGCTCTGTGTGGATTTTATTGTGTACGTATGTCGATGTTTGTTACCATGATTACATATTTTACACGAGTATTTATGTGCATGTGCACCGCATTTCAAAACATATTAAAAACTATTCATCTTTCGTCACTCCCATTTATTATAAATGTTGTGTTTCTGTCTTCTATTGATACGAATTTTCCTTTAAAAATGATGATAAGCTACTTCCGTGCAAGTGTACTCATTAACCACATTTAGTAAACATAGTATGTATCCACGAAATCGATATGAACATATGCTATATATAAATAAACAGATGACACTTGTCTTGAAAAAGTATGCATCACACGGTACCGCCTTTATATATATTTGGTCTGTATTGAACATGTGCTAATATAGCGATGTAGCATTTTAACTGTAACAACCACATACATCCTTAAGTATATGAGAATAAATAGAAAAACAAAACATGCCATATGTATATATATATATATTATATCAAGTAGTCTTTTGTGAACATGAAAATACATATATTTCAAAACATTTGCAAAACATTAAGATATTGGTTGTTTGGAGTTTACAGGAAGTAATGACTGGCAATGCATTACGGGTGTCACGATATACGGTATATTGGTATATTGCAATATTTGATTCTGCAATAAATATCGCGATATGACTGTCCATACCGATATATTGTATTTTCATTCTTTTTTTTACAGTTTTGTGTTGTTTTTTCCTGTTGTTTATTCGGTGATAACAAAACGTTTGACTGAAATCACAAAACGTGTACATAACAAAATATATCGCGTGCACAGAACCTAACAAATGGAACAGGTGACATACGACAGTGAATACTTAACATAACACAACTGCAGTTAACATAAGGATGCGTATATAAAACATACTTAAGCGGGCATATAAAACAACAATTCCACATACGATTATAAGTCATACACATAACATAAGATAGCGAGTATATACATGTAGCATAATAAAGGCGGTGCAATACAATAAATATAAAAGTTCATTGCATCGTAAAAATCTCAAAATCGTAACACAGAATGAACGTACATGTATGATTATACAGAGTAATATTTCTAAACTGATTCAAGTTGGGCTGGTAATTTCTTATACATCAGGCACGGGCATTTATATCAACGAGGATCTAACGAAAATCAACGCCGAGGTCCTTTCATCCCTTAGACTCAAAGAACCTGGCCTTGTTTATAAAGCCTGGTCACATGAAGGAAAGCTGTTCGTGCGTTACAAGGGAAAAGACCATAACAATCTTGTTACTTTTGACAATTATAACTTTTGGCTCCAAAAGCCTTGGCCAAAAAAGGAGGCTAGTTCCACTGCCACTAGCTACGCCCGGAAATTATCGTCTAGTGGAAACCGTCACCGATCAAAATAAACTGTTACTATAGTGAAACAACTGGTCCGTGAGGTGACATTTCATCTGACTTTTTATGTCCAAACTTCTCTTTCCTTTAGTCGTCGCTTTTTGTATTGTTTTTTTTAATTACTTTAAGTACCCACCCAATACACAAAAGAACACACGCAAAACGCGTGCATGCACGCACACACACACATACACGCACGCACTATTACATACACGCTACACACGGAAACACCGCCCCCCCCCACACACACACGTAGATACACGTACACATACACACACGAATACCACACACAGACGCGCGCGCGCAAACACACACATGTACACTTATGCACAAAGAAGGACAGAAATACATAATCGCGAACATGTGCACCAGCGCGAACAGACGCTCGCGCTTACTTTTCATTTCACCCAATATCAGTTTGACGCAGATGCGTAATAATCTAAAATCGAACCAAATGCTACTCCCTTATCTTATAAGATATACAGCTTTACCTGTGAAATGTTTATTTCAGAATGCTTGTTTTTATTCATGACTATGTTTTGATGCGCTTTGTTGCGATGGAAACAATATTATTAAAGACATCCGAGATCAAATATAGTGGTATATCAGTTACACTATTAATAAGGAAGAAAGGGGAATACATGTTGCTTAAATTGAAATAGATTATAGTAAAACATCATAAGGTTTAGATTTTAAGCGATTATTTATTACGTACATAAAGAGCTGTACATTACATGTACCCATTATACAGAGTTCAGTCTTTGAACGCTGATCAGTGACAGAACTTTGTCTAAATGAGTTACTCCCCTTAGTTAATATTTTGCTATGACTATGAACAATGTATATTGTAAGAAGTTCGATTTTTAACGTCCAGTAATTATGCGAGCTTCATAATTAGAAAGGGAATATAAAGAATTATATTTACTGATACGTATACTATGCAGCTAGATCTATAAAATACTACTGTTTCTCAAATGAACGTTGCTTATTTATTCTGCATTTACCAATACAAACGTTACTGATTACACTTGCACCTCATGTTGTGTATTTCAATTAGGATATCAATTTCAAAAAGAACTTTCCAGGTTAACACACATTCAAAATTAATGCCTACACAGTGTAGTTCTTTCTAACAAAAACACTTAATAAAGATTTCTTTGCTGATATAATAACTATTTGTTGTATTTGCACTGTGTAGATATAGATACATGGTACTGAATATTTAGCCAACTTTGATTATATTTATGTTCTATGAGCACTTATACATTTTAGTAACGATTCTTTATTTTTAGAATAAGCAAAAAAGGTTTACTGTTCATTTACTGACTATATAGGCACCTCAGGTTGTTTACATTTATTCAACCTCAATTTAATTAAGAATTCTTCAGGTTAACAAGTAAAACTTAACACATTCTGTTATACTGTTTTACAAAAGGAATGAATAAATAACATATATTAGATTTATTTGCTGACACAAGAACTATTTATTGTTCTTAAATTATTTATACCCTAACATACAATGTGATTAGTGAGTATCCTTTTCACTATGCATATATTTTATGCGACATGAACACCTTATTTTTGGTGAAAAAAGACAAAAATTTTTTTTACTTTTACTTTGTGTACATGACATGAAACACTTTACTTTTGGTGATAAGTGACACAGAATACTAAAATTAAGTATACAATATGTTACTGACTTTAAAATGTTCACTGTGCATATATATTTATTTATTTTATATGATCATCTTACTTTTTGTGGAGAGTAAATACAAATAGGGGATAATAAATACAATACAATTAATACTTACTCTACAATACATTATAAACAAAAGCACGATAACACCTAATCATCTTTTCGCTTTCGCACTTGGCTAGGTGTTTTTTAAGTGCTTAACGTATACAATTTAAATACAATTTCCCTACAGCATCTCCTCTTTTACAAATATTGCATTAATACTGTTAATTCTTTTTAAGAAGATGAGAGGTTGCTATTTGGGGCATATTGTACAAATTTAAAATATCCATCACACATTATTAATCTTTGTTGTTTTAGATCACTCCTAACCTGTCATGGGACCAGTCTACCATTGTACTAAGTACAATTGTAAATATTTATTTATTTCTGTTTATCTACTTTTGTTCATAGTGTTTTTAGTGTTGCATACCAAAGTACATTCTATATTAAAATACACTTTATATCTAGTACAACATTTCTCTAGAAACAGAAGATTTGTCATGCTAAATTGTATATTGTTTTTACAAATACATGTCTGCACTTGTTGTAGTTGTAGGAAAAATCACCACCTATTATCTATGCCATTTACTTTGCACTATTATGTAAAAGCCTGTCTATTTGCAAATGAACACTGTTAGAATTGCGTCTTTAAATTGCCGCGGCCTAAACTGTTGTAAAAAGAGAACTGATGTTTTAAATTTTCTTAAAGACAAAGACTATCAGATTTATTGTTTACAGGACACACACTGGCCAAAGGATTTAGAAAAAGAAGTTTATTCTTCATGGAATGGACACTGTTTTTTAAGCTATGGAAAGTCAAATGCCAGAGGTTGTGCCATTTTAATTAAGAAAAGTATTGATTTAAAAGTACATGCTATACAAAAAGATGATATTGGAAATGTGTTAGGTCTAAATATTTCTATTGGAGATACAAAATTTTCACTGATTACTGTTTATGGCCCAAACATAGACAGTCCACAGTTTTATAAAGATGCGTTTAACACGATTGATGCGTTTGGAAATGAGGACTTCGTTCTGTGTGGTGATTTTAACCTTGTTTTAAACAGCACATTAGACTACAGCAACTATAAAGCATCTAATAATAATATAAATTCTAGAAACATCATCTTAGAAGAAATTGCTAAAAGAAATCTAACAGACACGTTTAGAGAAATGCATGAAACAAAAGACGGTTTACATGGAGACGCCCAAATCCGTTGCAACAAGCAAGGCTAGATTTCTTTTTAATAACTCCAAATATGCTAAATTCTTTAAAATCTTCAAATATCAGAGCCAGTCTAAAATCGGATAATTCTATTATCGATATTTCTCTGGAATTTAATAAAACTAAACATGGTAAAGGACTGTGGAAATTCAATAATTCTCTTCTGCAGGATATTGAGTATTTAAATATTATAAATAATAAAATTGAGGAAATTAAAAAACAATACTGTTTACCTGTGTATAACTTAGAAAATATAAATACAATTAATAATAATGAATTATACTTTACCATAAATGAACAACTTTTTTTGGAAACACTATTAATGGAAATAAGAGGTAAAACTATTTCGTATTCAAGTTTTAAAACAAATTAAAATCATCAACTGAACAGAAACGTTTATTAGAAATTGAAACCATTGAGCAAAATCTAAATGAATCTAATAAAGATAAACTTCAGCAACTAAATACAGAACTAAACAAGATTAGAGATACAAAACTTAAAGGTCATATAATTAGATCAAAAAGTCAGTGGATTGAACAGGGAGAGAAAACAACCAGCTAATTTTGTTCATTAGAAAAACAACACTATGTTAATAAAACTATACCTTTTATTCAAAGAGATGATGGCCAATTTATACACAACCAATCCGATATTCTTAAGGAAACTTCTGAATTTTACAAAAAATTATATGAAGAAGTTAAATTACAGCCAAACAGGATATTAAACGACCTACATGATATAACTGTCTCTAAACTAAGTTCGACCCAATCAAAAGAAATGGAAGGTCCATTGCAATATGAAGAATTAACTAACACCTTAAAGAATATGAAAAATGATAAAAGCCCTGGTTCGGATGGGTTCAGAACTAATTTCTAAGTGTTTTGGAATAGAATTGGAATTTTCGTATTGAGAAGCATTAATTTTGCGTATATTAACTATCGTTTCTCTGTTACCCTAAAGCAGGGCATAATTACTTGTATACCGAAAGAAAACAAATCTAGACATTTCCTTAAAAATTGGAGGCCAATTACACTTCTTAATACTGTATATAAACTAGCATCTGGATCAATTGCAAATAGGCTCAAACCTCATCTACAAACTCTGATTTCATGGGATCAAACTGGTTTTGTTTCAGGACGGTACATAGGTGAAAATACAAGACTGTTATATGACATTATGAACTACACAGAAAACAATAAAATCCCTGGATTAATTATGATGATAGACTTTGAAAAAGATTTCGATACTTTATCCTTCGATTGCATTGAACAGACGCTAAATTTATTTAATTTTGGACCAAGTTTTAAACGCTGGATAGCAATTTTTTTGAAAAATACACAGACATCAGTTCAGTTAAACTGATTTTTGTCAGAAAGCTTCTCAATAGGCCGCGGCTGTAGACAGGGTGATCCTATATCGCCATACATTTTTATTCTTTGTGCAGAAGTTTTAGCTATCAAGATTAAGCATTGCAAATCTATAAAAGGAATACTTATTAACGGTATAGAATATAAAATATCTCAATTTGCAGACAACACTTCTTTATTGTTGGATGGATCGGAAAATTCTCTAAACTCTGCTCTTGACCTGCTCCATGAATTTGCGTTGTTTTCTGGCTTAAAGATAAACTTTGACAAAACTCACGTAATTTGGATTGGATCTTTAAAGTACAGCTCTAGATCTATCAAAACAACATATAAACTTATATGGGGAAACACCAGATTTAAATTGTCAGGAATCACTTTTGATGTAGATCTGAAGACAATGACTGACTTAAATTTTGCTGATAAATTTAATAAAACAGTAAATTTAATTAACCAATGGAATAAGAGAAAACTAACACCCATTTGCAGAATTATAGTTATAAAATCATTAATACTCCCGCTATTTACTCATTGTTTTTTTGCAATACCCACCCCAAAGAGAGAAATTCTAGACAAGCTAAATAAAGTATTGTTTGATTTTGTTTGGGGAGGTCTGCTTTACAAGATTAAAAGCACTACAATTGTACAAAGTTACGAGAAAGGTGGAATGCAAATGGTAGACATTTTTGCATACTGCAAAATAATCAAGCTATCTTGGCTAAGAAAATTATATACATGTTGTGATAGCAAATGTGCAGTTCTTATAAGATCTATGTTTGATATATCCAAATTGTTTAACACGGGAAAACTGTATACAACCATAATAAAGAAACGTATCAAAAATGAATTTTGGTCTGAAGTGTTTACATGTTATGAAGGATTTGTTGATGTGTTAAAACTTACTGAGGTTGATAGTATTCTTAATATGCCTTTGTTTTACAATCACAATTTTCAAATTGGAAATGAACCATTGTTTTTTAAAGCATGGTATGACAGAGGCATCAGATTTGTAAGGGATATTATTATTGACTCAAACACCTTTTTGGAAAAAACACAGTTAGAAATTATCACTGGAAATGCGATTAATTTTATTCACTTCGAAGGACTCGTAAAAACAGTTAAAGCTCTGATTAAAAAGTACAAGTTACAATTTAGTAGTAAAGACGTTTTAATACACGGTCCATCTCTGTCATGCTATGCTAAAAATTTTATATGTTGCGAAAGCAAAGATTGATCAGTGTATAATTGTTTTATTCAAAATAACATAGAATCTAAATGTAAAACCATATGGAACAATTTTGTAATATCAGAAGTGGAATGGAAATATATTTTTAAAACATAATTTGATATAACAAGAGATAGTTATATGCAATGGTTCCAACTTAGGATCGTTCATAATATATTAGGAACAAACTCTGTCATGTACAAAATGAAACTATTGAATAACAATGCTTGCACTTTTTGTCACCAATGTGAAGAAACAATTATACATCTTTTCTGGAATTGTGAAAAAGTATACTGCCTGATAAATAAAATAAATGAAGACCTTATACAAATACGGAATATAAATTTCACGAGACCAATATATTGTAAAACGTTTACTTTAGGTAGCACACAGAAAGACAACCAAAGTCTGGATATATTATGCCTCGAAATCAAACGATATATATTTTGTTGTAGAAAAAATAAGTCTATTCCAAATTACAACGGTCTTATAAATAGTATGACATTATCTTATAAAACATATTCCGCCTCTAAACAAACCGAAAACGAAATAACAAGGTGGTCGCTAGTAAGAGAACTATGCGAGCCAAACATGCAAATTGTTAATGATCTTAATGAAATTTTTTAATTTCCTTCAATACCAGAATAAAGAAATAAAAAATCTTTTAGAAGTTAGCTGGTTGAGTATGTTTAGCATTGTGATGGAATATGGAATGTACGTTGTGCACTAATGTTGTATATATTTTGTATGTTAGTTTTTCCTATGTCACAAAAATTGCAACCCGGTGATATATATTTACCGAAATGCAATCTACATATAGAGCAAACCTATCTTGAATTTATGCATGTTATTATAAAAAAAAAAAAAAAAAAAAAAAATTCTTATACATCCCTTTTGACTCTTGTGCAGTGCATATTTGTGTCACATTTTACCATTATTGATACGCACATCTTCTGGTTGCAAAAACAACGGGTGGGATTTTATCCGTGTACGTAAAAATGATCGGGAGGGCTTATTTTCGGGCTGGATTTTGTCAGAATACCTAAAGGTAGATATGCCTTATATAGAGAGTAGATTGCAATTATGTTTTAAAACTCATTGAACATGCCAAATGTCAAGCCAATTACAGAGATATGACTTGAAATCTTTCTACATTTTGAATCATTTGAATATTTAATGTTTATGAAACTGTGACATTATGGTTAGGCAAACATGTTATCAACACAGTTTAATCATACTTATTGTAATGTCATTTCATTTATAATTATACTCATGCAAGTAATTGCACAGTTAATTTACATATAAGTTATTGGCATTGTATAACGAACATCGTCAGGTTTTTACCACAATTCATTAAATGAGATTTGAGTAAAAAGGAGATTCGGGGTTCGAAACACAATTTTTTATCTTAAGATCGAATATGTCCCGATAGCGTCCAGACAGCGTTTCGACATAATCCCGACAGCGTACCGATTCTCCTAAATGCGATCCGACATTATCCCGACAGTGTCCCGACAGCGTTCCGACATTCCCGACTGTTCGATAATTTGTATCGTTGCGCTATTGGGTCGCTGTCGGGAGACATAATCGGGAATGTGTGACTGCCTCAATACTCCTGACTTAATATTTATATACAATTTATAACGCATTATCAATCCCGAGCTACAAGACATTGTCCAGGTAACGTCCAGACACCGTCCCGAATTTGAACCGAAACAGCCGAATCTATTCCGACAGGGTCCCGACTATACGAATTCGGTTGAGTCTCCCAAATGTTAAGGAAAATCCTTAGCTGTGCTTGGCCAATCACGCCGAGCATGAACCGATAATTCCCGAATCTTAGGACAGCGTACCGACACCTCCAGACATCGTCCCGACAGCGTCCCGACTTGTATAATTTATATCGCAGCCCTGTAGGGACGCTATCGAGAGCCATAATAGGGAAAGTGTGACTTAGGCTTAAAAGAGATTTATTTCTACCATGTGTCCTTATGATTTTAATACAGTTACAAGGCAGCTTAACTATTGTTGCTCAAACACAAAGTAGTGCTTTACTAAAATTCCAAAACATTCGAGATCAACGAGTTAAGATAGAGATTCATACTTATCTAAATATTCCAGAGAAAAACACAAACTCAAAGTTTAACCAGAATATTGACTTATGTAGTTAAGTGATAATATGCCCTTATTGTATCTACATATAAAACATAATTATATACACATTAAATAAAAACAAGTTTGTGTGTTTGATAAACACACACGCCCCCGGTTGGTACTGGGTAGCCCATTTCTTGGTCTAAATTACGTCAAAGTCAAGGTCAAAGTGAGGTTTGGTGATATGGGTGGATTGGGAACGATCATACGCAAGTAAGTATAAACAGTGCAAATATCCAAGTGTTGTAATAAGCGTTGATGATGATACACGAAACTATTAAATCTAGTTAATCAAGAAATGGCACTTTTTAATTGTTATAAGTCCAAGTTAGTTCAATGTCAAGGTCAAAGTAAAGTTGGGTGATATGGGTGGATTGGGGATGGTCATAAGTAACAACTGTGTAAGTATCCAAGTGTTGTAGCAATTGCAAATCGGTTCAAGGTCAATGTCAAAGTAAAGTTGAGTGATATGGATTGGAAACGATCATAGGTAACAACTGTGTAAATATTTTAGTGTTGTAGTAGGCGGTGTTGGTGCTAGACGAAACGGTAAAATCTAGTTAACCAAGAAATGGCACTTTTGAATTAGTGTAGGTCCAAATTAGGTCAAGGTCAAGGTCAAAGTAAGCTTGGGTAATATCGGTGGATAGGGAATGGTCATAAGCAACAACTGTGTAAGTATCAAAGTGTTGTAGTAAGCGGTGTTGGCGCTAGACGAAACGGTAAAATCTACTTAACTTTTTCACGGACGGAAGGACGGACGGTAGAACGGTCAGGACGATCGCTATATGTCTCCGGCATCAAGATGCCAAGGGCATAAAAATATATTAAAATAAGAAATACATATTAGTTTAATAAATCCATTATATAAAATAGACATTGAATATGCAACAGTAAGATTATACATATAAAAAGGCACTAACAAGGTGAAACAAGTCAAACTTAACATTTACAGTTTAAAGTGGTGTATCGACGGTATTTCCACTAAATAAAGACATGTATTAAAACAAAACATATTTCAGTTCATCACGAATATATTTGTATAGTAGCAATAGTATATTGATGTAATCGTTAAGAAACAATTTATACAAAACCAAACTTTTTTTCGACGGGCGGTTCCGGAAGGTCTCGATCTCATGCCTACAAAATCGCCCACTTCATTGAAAAACTTTTCTACGCTTACAACAGATCAATAGTGCGCATGCGCATAGTAGTCCTTTATGTACATTTCATTCTATATATTCATAACAGAGGTTGTATTCCATCTTTAACACATATAAACACGGACAATGAGACGCAAACCAGCAAACTACATGTCTATTATTGACCATCGTAAGGAAATATTCAGACAAATTAATATGACCGTTTCTAATTGGTTACTCCTAATTTGACCACTCTTAGCGTTTGTGTGGCTTCAACAAAAAAAGACTAATAACTTGGACTACGATTTTCTACGCGTTTCATACATATTGACGTATCAATTATTCACCAAACTTCATTTTACAACAGTTTATATGTAAATATTATAAAATGTTTAGTACACACTTTTGCAGTATGTATATGTATATGTTTTTGCATATGTATAGAAATTTTTGAGCGCAACAAATTTAAATCGTAAAACTGTTTCATCATTTCGCTAATTTAGCATATACAAACAAAAGTAAACAATAAACATCAACAATAAAATACAGTTCAAGTTTGACATTCAAATATATACATACAACAAAATTTCAGATGCACTTTAAGAATAAAAATGTTATTTGCGTACATGTGTATTGTATACATATAATCTCATTACGTTTTCATTTAATGAATTGTCAGTTGCTTTTTGTGTCGGCAACTCATTTGTGTTCTAAGTATTGTGTTTACATATTTTTTGTACAGGTTTTCATAAACCGTATTTTTCAGTTGCTGTATGTATGCTGTGCTGACATCATGGCAGAACTTGTACCGTTCCTGAAACGTAATGTGGATTAACACATCATATCTTGAAGAATAGGATTTACGGCAAAACTGCTATGGGACACTTACATATTTCTCGTTTATTTACAAAACACGTTGATCGAATACCATACAACATGCATAGAAATTAAAGTAATAAACCCATAGGCACTTCTAACTAGACCTTCGCTTAATCAGGAATAACTTTGTAGTTTTAGCCCGAATTTCTCCAACTTTCCAAGAACACAAAATAATATATACGACTTCGATGTATTTAATTTCCTTTATCTAAAATATCGTACTCATACAAAACTTCACAAAAAAAACACATACTATCAAAACAAAAATTCGCAAAAATTCGAAAACGGAATGATGTCAATTTCACTGTCAGAAATTAAGAGAAAATATTTTCGTTATTTTTTATTTTTTTTTGATTTAAAATCCTTAAAATGATAATTTAATAAATTATATTCTAAATAAAGAGAACACTTTTCTTATAAAATAATAATCCATATCTAAGTACGTCGAATGCGGCCTCTTATATACCAATGGCACGCACCCGTTCTGTAAACTGCACAGTAGAGCTTTCCAGGTTTTGCCACTACCATTTTAAACTCCTCCCTTACTTTTGTTTACGGATTAATTTACATTAATCAAATATCACAAACAGATTAGGATTTTACCACTTGCTTCCTTGTGTAAAATAGGCTAAACGTTAATCACGTGATATCTAAATACAATGATTGGATAAAATTGCAGATTAATTTGCACATGATTGACATTTTTGGAAACATATATTCTTCATTGTAGGATTGTGTTATGCATGAAACATTTGATTTTTACTTTTTTTTTATTGAAGTGTCGTTGTTAAATACTTTGATTATACAATGCCTTGAATTTTTACATTCACCACGAGTTTCTTGTGCAATTATTAGTTTAAATCCTAAAGTACTCATTTCACCTTTAAGGATTCTGATTGCACGTAGTATTCAATTATCTAACGATAATAGACAGTTACTTTATTATAAACCTAGTGTTTAAATTAGTTTGCTTCGTGCATGATCCATTGCTCTGTTTATAAACATAGGTTCTAGTAGTCATATCAATCCACCGTGTAATCGGTATCCTACGATAAACAATTGCAACTCCAGGAAGTGTATATGTTGTAAATATTTAAACATTACTTCGTTTATTAAATCATCAGTTAATAATCTTAAATATCCGGTTAAATTTATAAGTAACGTATCATGAAATTCCATGAATATCTTGTATGTTTTAACATAAAACTCGCCCTGCTGTGGTGCACAGTATGTTGGTCAGAGAGGTCGGTCGTTCAAAACTCGTTTTAGAGAACATTTTTATAAAATTAAAAATAATAATAAATTTGACAATTTCATTTATCAAAATTTGTACACAACTGGCCATGATATAACACATATTTCAATTCAACCTAATGAACAGCAAACGTTCGATAATGCAACGTCTGTCAATACCAAGTTAAATACAGATGTATGTCGGAATTTGAATGGATTAAATGTTTGAAAACAGCTTATACTCTAGGATTAAATGATAATATTTTATATATTGGAAATATCTCTAAAGACTGTTCCATCAATGCCTTCTCTTTTTTTTTAATAAACGTGTGAGAAACAAGCGTTCACATGGTAAATGGACAAATGGAAATATGCGACGTAAATTTAGACGCATACTATCTTTAAATGACTGTTATGTTTTATTTAAAAATGCTGGAAAACATAAACGTTTAAGTACTTTATATTGCCCTGCTGTTTCTTCATTAAGAAATATTGAAAATTAATAAAAGTATTTTAATTCAATCTGACCCATTTTATGGTTGTGCTAATATTATTCAATCCTACACTGACTATTATATTAAACCGTTCATCGAGAGTTTACGGAACAAAAAGAGAAATCGTATTAAAATGCATTTCTGTAATTAAGGTATCGATTTAATTGACATTCCTAAAATATTCAACGATAAGAATGTGCGTAAGTTAATACCACCTTATGTCCGTAATACTAAAACGCCACTTATTTGTTACAAATACAATAAATCAGTAAGGAGTATTGTTTTTTAATTACAATTATGTTACCACCGATAAAAAATGTATTGGAAAACTGTACTACATCATGAGAATGTGTTAATTCTAAATACATTTACAACCCTGTTGGTCATGTAATTACAGGGAATCTTAATTTTCTTAAAAATAAAAAGAAACCTTCGACACTTGCTTCACAGAGGCCCTAAATTTCGACTTCCAACTTGACTTAATTGTGACAATTGCATTAACAAAATAGAAGTATCATTAGACGAATACTGTAAAAAGTGGTGCAGAAATGAAAATGCAGATGTATCTGCGATTTACGAATGGAAGAAATAAGTATTACTTAAGGCCGTTAATAAAATATGCTTTTATAATAATAAACATTTTTATTATTGCTTTACCACATAAATCTTAATTCAAAAACAAACAATCTAAATTCGTATTGGTTCATGCAGATAAAGCGGCGAACAACATAATTATAATATGACGATTTTTTTATGTTCTAACTATTTCAAGGGAACTATCTCAAACGACATTATATACTGAATACAAACAAGACTGTAATGAAATTATTTCCGAACATATTACTGAATGCAGTAAATTTAATGTTAAAATCGATAATAATAACATGAAATTACCATCACTTTACTGGATTCCTAAACTCAATAAAACTCCATACAAAATTCGTTTTATAGCAAATTTAGTGTCATGTACCAGTAAACAATTATCAGTTTACCTGATTTCTGGTATGAGTGCTATTAGGAATCACATGACTAAATTATGCAATACAGTTAATGAGAATACGAACATTAACTTATTTTGATCAATACAAATTCGTCTAAAGTTATTAATAAAATTGAAAGCAAATATTACAAAGCGTCCTGTGTGAGTACATATGATTTTTCTACATTGTATACAACCCTACCTCATAGTCTTATTAAGCATAAACTTGTTTCGCTTATCGAAAAAAAAAATTGAAGAGAGAAATGCTCATACTTGGCTATACATACTAATACAGCACTCTTTACTAGTCAGATTTTTGATAAATATATTATTTGGACTTGCTTAGATTTAGCCATTACCTTTCTTCTGGATAACTTATTTGTTGAATTCAATGGGAAAATATTTAAACAAATTATTGGTGTTCCAATGGATACTAACTGTGCACCGCTTATAGCTGATCTATTTCTATATTGCTATGAACGGGATTTTATGCTAAGTTAGCAAAAGATAAACAATTAAATTTGATTCAATGCTTTTATCAAACTAGTAGATATATTGATGACATATTAAACATAGATAACCCTTTCTTTGAACAAAATATCCAAAACATTTACCCTAAAGAACTTTTCTTAAATAAATCGTTTTCATCGTATACAGATGCTGAATTCCTAGACTTACATCTTACTTTTACTAACAATGTAGTTAAAACCAGTCTATATGACAAACGCGATGATTTTAATTTCGAAATTGTAAAGTTCCCTTTCTTGGATGATAATATTCCTAGCGGTCCTTCCTATTGTATATACATTTCGCTATTAGTTCGACATGCAAGAGCATACTCATGAGTTAAAACTTTCAACGAACGTAACCTTACACTGACTAAGAAATTATTAAAACAAGGTTTGTTTATATTGTGATCTACGCAATAAGTTTGCTAAATTCTATAAAAATTATAATGTCTTAGTTTCTAAATACAATGTTTATTTGAAATGGTTCTTATGTAACGGAATATCCCACCCATCATTTTACAGTGAATTTTTGAAACCATTTCGCAAATGTAAATATGTTAAAGGAAATGCTAAACGTATACTTAATAATTTAGTACACTCTTATCAAAATGATCTAATGCACTTATATTAAAAAGCACATGCTTATTAGTTTTCGATACTGAATTTCTTTCATGTTTACATATTTGGTCGTTTGAAATTGTGGATAAGTAGCTTTAACTTCTTTGCGTTTTAAAAATTATGACGTCATCGTGTGCCTTGCGCGTTTCTGGATTACGTCATCATTTAAATATTTTTACCGTCTCAGTGACGTAGCGTAAGATTATCTAGGATATATTGTGACCTTTCATTTAATATTTTACAGCATTTCCGATTGTTTTCACTGGTTTTAACACCACGTTCATTAAGTTAAATTATTTTTTAAATTTGGGTTAGCAGGAAGATGTAGAATAATATATTACGTCTTATTCAGTTTAAAGAAACATATACAACACAGCTATGTAATTTGGCTTTTTACACCCAACATTACGGCCTCTTCCTGAACGTGCATGATGATGATCTGAAATTAATATATTACGTCTTATTCAGTTTAAAGAAACATATAGAACACAGCTATGTAATTTGGCTTTTTTACACCCAACATTACGGCCTCTTCCTGAACGTGCATGATGATGGTCTGAAAATTAACTTATATGATGCTATGTCTTTAAAGCTTTTTTATAAAAAACGAGATATAGTTGATACTTGTTTTTTTTTTGTTTTATTTCATCGTGCCTCAGAAAGTTGCAATGCACCTGCTCTGGTTTGCATCTTGCTATTGTGTTATTAAATGGTAATTAAATTGAATAAAATTCTCTGTTATTGCTTTTGAATTTGAATTGCGATGCTATGAGGCTAATTTTTATTTACACTTACATGTTTTGTGAATAATTCTGGGCCAAGTGTGAGATTCGTGCGCACATAAACCGGTTTAAACCCTAAATGCTTTGAATTGACCGTTGCAAGGCGGTGAACCCAGTGTTTTATGTTCATGTTTTTTTGTAATGCCCTGTGTATTGGTGTTGACAATTGGTCACTTGTCATTAATAAAATTCGATGACAATAAAATTCGAGCTGCTAATAAGAGGTCCCTCCTGCTGACACAACTGGAGTTTCGCTTTATTTATATTTTAACACCAGAGAGCACGAGGAAATATAAATGATCACTAGACCGTTCAATTTGTATCATACCTGTATTAGAAATTGTGTATGATGGAGCTGTGCAAAATTGGAAACCGATGCGATTCGTAATTTTTTAGAAAACCGAAATATAAAAGGTATAGTTAGAAGTGCCTATGGCTGTAGAGTCATTGTTCTTTTAGCTGAACAACATTTATTTTAAACACGACAGTTTAACCAAAGGTTTAATGAAAATTCAGTAATCCCAGCAAACATTCGATTACTTCCCTTTGACTGTTCATAAATCGAAATACCCATACTAGTCGCAGTGTAGAGTATATAGCTTATGATTACCCATATAGTTAATATACATATCCGTATGACGTACCAGGTCCGTGATGACTTGTGGCTGGCGACGTCGCACCATCCTGACCGCCTGCGCTATGGCCACCTCGCCGTCCACTTTAATCTGCTTCAGGACGCTCCAAAGGACCGCAAACAGCCCACTACGTGTGTAGCCGTCCATGAAACGTGTATACATTACAACAATCACTTTGCTACCTATGGAACTACAATAACTTAATTACAGCGTTATCGATTGTCATTCCTCAA
This sequence comes from Congeria kusceri, assembly GCA_027627225.1. NCBI lineage: Eukaryota > Metazoa > Mollusca > Bivalvia > Myida > Dreissenidae > Congeria > Congeria kusceri. The sequence continues at coordinate 10,680,557 of CM051029.1, read as the reverse complement.
TAACTAGCAATACGAAAATTCAGAACCACCGTTGTATTATTAAACACTAAAACCCTTACTACCCCCAATGAGATTATGTTTATGTTGGCGATGGGTTTGTCAGTTTGTTTGAAATATTAAACAAACAGTTATGAACGCATTTGCATGACATTGTTTGTGAAGGATGTAAATAGGCCAATGGTGAATTCCCTATTATTGTGAAATAGGGCTAACATGAAATATATTATTTATATTATTTCAACAATTCACGCCATACCGGCACTGTAGGACTACCGGCCCAGGCGGGTTTCCCTATGTGACTGCTTTCCACACGTCCAGGAGCGTTTCCACCGTGCACAGTCGGGACACGTCCGGCCACGAGGTGAACTCGTAGTGACGTAGGTCGGTGTGCTCGTCCTTGTAAAAATGCGAACGTGTACAAATGTATACATACATATTTAATGTATTGGCTATGAATAGGCAATGTTCTGTTTTACATCAAATACGTTTTATGGTATGATGAGTAATTTAACACGCATATTAGAGAAATAGAGTTGTTTAAAACACATATGTAAACGTTTCATTTAATTACATGCAATGACAAAATAGTTCTAGCATTTAATCTCTATACGTTCAATACAAGTGTTGACGCGTTCGAAACCAAAACTTTTTCCTGATTGTGTTACTTGTCAGGAACAAAATTTATTCACATCAAGCGTATTGATCACACAGTTAAATACCTCCACACTGTATGAATATCTCAGGGAACGTTTTGTGAAATTCTTCATCTGTTGTACTGATTGGGTTTCCAAGGTGAATGAGTGAAATTGCTGTTTGGAATCTCCCGTTCCCCAGCACTGTTCGTTCTAAGAAAACAGCATATACAATGTATTCAATATGCGTTACGTGTGAAGAAATTTTTGTACCATTTTTGACGTTATACTATTAAGATTTATTAGACTAAGATTGTATTTGAACATATTGTTAAACATGCTTTAAACAAAATTTAATCTCAAAAGATGGCATTTTAGATGACAACAGCAAATCATCAAACATTAGTATCTGATATATTAAACGCAAATAAGAAATACCTTCTTCTCCCCAAAGACAACTAAACTGGACGCTGCCTGGTCCCTTATCAGTCTCACAAATTCAACACTCGTCTTTTCCAATGGATACTGTATCAGGATTAGCTTGTTGTTATGCAAGTAGGTCTGAAAACCAATGACTACCTTATCAACGAAATTAAATGTGCAGTTTGCTTTAAATTTACATAAATACAACGTTATATTGTTATAAATATTCCTTTAAAGGAAGCTGGCATTATTAAAATATTTGTTGTATTTTCTCTCACGTGTTTTTTAAAGATATCACTATTCACGTTTTCAATAATTGTAGTACAGGTCGCGATGGCGTAGCGGATATTGAGTCCGCCTAGCGATCGGGAGGTCCCGTGTTCGATCCCCAATTCTGGGAACATACCCAAGAATCTTTCTCAAAGACACCAAGTAGTGGTTCTACCCAGAAAACGGACTCGAGAGAGTCTCAGTAAACCTTAGGCTTTCGATGCAATCGAGCTAAAATAAATAGGTTTAAACTGAAACTGTAGTAATAATATTGTATATGTGGTAAATAAATGATATAAATTACAAACTGAAACATAACGGCGTTGTTGTAGCTGTTTTGGCAAGGCATATTCGGCATAGGTCTATATTTGTCATCTGAAAGGAATACAAATTATGTGTATAAGCCTTGTGCATTGATCCATCTTTTTGTATTTATCCGGTTATTACTGTTTTCGACGACTTAATACAATATAAATTATTGATTCTGTTTAGGGTAAACATCGGTAAAGAAGACACGTATTGCTGGGTTAACTATTAAACGGGAAGGAAGTAAAGACATATCATAACACATATTATTTTCATGATATATATAATTTTGGATGCTTAAATAAAACAAAATAATTATTTGTAAATAAGATGAACTAGGTTACTAACCGGGTACAACTGAATCATCGAGATTCTTCCGGATGTTTTCATGCGATATTCTTCCTGGTGCATTGGCATACTCACAGTCTGAAGCTGCATGTGTCTGTATATCACTGCATAACTCCTACAACCATACTTTATACTTTATATCTAAAAACGGACGAATAAAAGCGCTGTATTCCACACTTCACGTGAAACAATCATACATAGCATGTTCTTGACTGACGCTATGTATGGCTATCTTGAACATCGCGTTATCGTAATATGTAATTATCAATATCATATATGCATAAAACAAACTATGCACATGGCCCAATGGTGTACATACGCGCGCAAGGAATCAAAATGTGGGTCATATTCTAAGTTATGGTTCTAATGTAAAAAATAAAATTAATATGTCACATAACTCAAGACTCAAAGATAGCCAAGTAAGTGGACGATCAATGTTGTCTTCACGCACCAGTTTCAGCCATATAATGCATTTTATATCATCTATAGGAGATGTGGTCCAAGTTGTGTTCTATTTAAGGGTACACATGATTCTATCAAGGTATGCAGTTTATTTGATCGCATTTGTAACATGCTAATATGAGTAAATTAAAATACATGATATGCCCCTATGTTATGCATTAGTTAGCTGAAGTGTCTCAATAGTTTTTGTTTACTTCGGAGACAATTATAAATGCATATAGCAATGTTATTACATCAGTACACAAAACAAAATTCGAAATATTATACTAAATTAGCATACTTCAAATTCCTGTTCGATATATTTCACGAACTCTGTGGAGGTGCTCAAGTCACTAAACTCCTCGGATCTGTACACTACACCGATGGGACATAAGGTCTCACAGACACACTCTTGCAGGTAAAGGTACTGCTCCTATATATACAATCATGCATTCACACATGACGGATCAATTTAAGAAAAGCAATCAAAACATTGTTTACAATTCGTACTCGATATCTCTCAATGTTAAAATAATGTATTATTTACCATTCCAGAAATGTATATAACGAAGATAACGAAACAATTAATATGTCGATTAGTTTTGTTGCTGAGCTACAAAAAGCGTTGTTTGCATTCACCGATTTCATACATAAACCGCACACGATTGTTTCAGATGACCATGTCTTATTAGCTCTGCGTCATATAATTATCAGTAGCATCTTAAATGCTTTTATTGCACTTCACTTAAAATAGAGACGAGTTTGAACGATCTTCTTGTACATGCACTGTTGAACGAGATTTGATTGTGAAATGGTCATTTATGTACTCTGCATAAGTACCTTTGTCTGCACCATACACATCCGCTGATCCCTCAGTGTCTCCACGGCATCATACACATTCACCTTCCCTTCAGCAATCCCCTGGTCGTACAGATAGTCCAGGGCGATGAACGTTCCCGTACGGCCAACACCGGCGCTATTCACATAATGCAAAGTTAAAAAATACTGTGTCCAAGTTCATGTAAATCCAAACCGGACATACAGTTAACACGTAATGTCTCACAATCAATCACAATATTTTTCGAAGAAAAAAACAACAACACCAACAACCAACATCAACAAACAAATATAAAGCCATTTCATTTCAAGCAGCGTTGGTTGCCACCGTGCGATGTGCATACATCTGTACATTGACAATATAAAACCTAAAACGTGACTAAATTCAAATGCTAATTAAATTTTACTTTTCATGTATTAATAGTTTGTCGAAACAATATAATTATTTACCTTAACAATTATCTTGTTAAAATTTAACAAACAAGGAAACGGTGACAATAATATTTTCATTCTAACAAATAACATAGACACTTATAACATAATATCTGTGATATCAAACCATTTACAACCTGCAATGCACGAGCATTGGTGCTGTTGTAACAGTGGCATGGTTTCGAATCTTGTTCCAGAATTGAATCATTGCCAACGAGGTGTCCGGGATATCTTTATCCGGCCAAGTTGTGAAGTGAAAATGCGTCACACAGTGTTTTTTCACGGAATGTCCCTGAATTTGTTATACGAAATATGTTCTATGTGTGTGTCAGTCAAAACGATCTGAGTCATGAATATAACTAATTGTGGGCATTGACTCATAGCTTATAATAAACAGCCACATTAACATTCAGTTGATGAATTTTGGGTTAGACTGAATCCGTTATTCAGAAAATGTACTATGGAAAATCGTAGTAGTGGTTTTAATAAGTAAATATGCGAAAATACAATTGACTCGCATGACACAAATTTAACAATTTAATGTTTACATTATGCACTCTGTATTCAATCGTACACGCACAATCGTGTTTTCATAAAAAATATATCAGGTTAAGATAACACAAACACGCAGTAAAATCATTTTCAACTACTAAAAGCCAAATAAATACTTTAAGACTCATTTGACATGACGGTGATTTTATACTAGAGATCGCTATGAAACGTTTCGAACCGGAGAACAATCTAAGCATTTCGTACACTAACATGTAAGCAAACATGCCCTGTACATTATTGGTGTAATAAGTGTTACAGTTATGCATTCCAGCTGCCTAACGACGTAGTTCGCATATGTCTGACAGCTTGTCGTTCTAATTGTGTAGTCACCGAACCGTCCGCTGTTCTAGTACCAGTACTGGAAACACTTCCTCTGAAATAATGTTGCAATGTTCACTGTATGCTTAGACGCAATCTCATTAAAACCACCTACAGTTTGATGCTAATGAACTGAAATTTAGATATAGCTACTGGGACGAACGTCAGCATTTGATCATAATGAAATACATTTATTAGATTTTAATGCATATTCAGGGAGAGTGAAAATAGCGTAACAACGTATAACATTACATAAATATTTACATGTACAAACATTTCGTTTCCTGATTTCATATGCTTCAGCTGTTGGTAAATACAAATACAAATACCTTGACATCCTCGACTGTATTTGTTAGCATAACAATAACAGATATATTTTCCGACAAAATCATTTTCCTAAAGTCTTCGAGAGTATTCGCCTGCGGACCTGTAATCAATAGCAATCGTAAAAAAGACAAGAAACACCATGACATAATGTATTAAATTATTATGTTTTAACACTTATTTGAACAAGTGACATTTAAACCAGATTTTACCATATATTCTTTGTTAAAAAAAACTTCCATTAAAATACAGATTACAATATGTATTTTAAGTATCTAATTTGGATATTAAGTTTGAACTCAACACAATGGGGAAAGATACTTATGTTGCATTCTTCACATAGTGATTAGTGCACGTACATGCTTCAGGGTTGTCCGGAAAGTGCGTAAATTGCTGTTGTAAAATGAAATATGATTATCGTAAGATGTCTATTTGTGTGCGTGAATAACAATATATTTCTAAAAATATTGTTTATTTTGATCATCTTCTTACGCTAAAGTTTCTTTATTTGCATAGTCTTAGCAACGAAACTACTAAAGTACGGAGCATTCAAAGTTTCATTAGAATTTATCAAAAGTAAATCAAATTTCAAAACACTTCTTTGTTAAATCTCCGCAAATCTGTGTTAGTGTAACGCAACATAATAATTAACGCCTGTGTCAAACATGTCCCAATTCTTAACAGTTTATGACGTGAAATTAACAAAGAATACCGATACACAGTGTGTTTCACAAGTGTACTAAAATGACGACGTTTGACGTTCATACGGAACGATTACGGGTAATCAGCTTTAGAATAAATCTCTGAATGAATGGTACGGACACATATGACTTAGTAATTAAGGGATGTTCGTCTTCCGTGTTTTCCCGGGTTATATCTAACTGACATTGTCGGTTAATAGTTTGAAATGACGCTGGTAAGCAAATAAATTGATGCCCACTCTCTTTCTTCGTTTTCCCGTTTAACTCCACCTGAATTCTGCTACAGCGTGTTACATTGAGTCACGCAAGGTGAACGTTACATATTATCAGGACGTATGCTTTAAGGTAGTAATTCTATTTTATTACAGTAAATTAAATGATATTATTATATATTATGTGCCATTCAAATCAAACAACATATATGGCAACACTGTTTCATAAACACCAGTTCCATAATTTATATAAGGTTATAAGGGTAGAGCTTTTATTAAATCCATCCAAAAATAAATAAATATTTTGGGACAAAATGCTGTGCCACAAGGACATTCCACCAGCTCATCGCTGCGAGGACACGTCACTTCTCGATTTTTAAATGATTTAGCATGATCCGTGTATTCCAATCTGTGCCAGTATAATTTCGAAGTCTGAATGTGCGGGCAAGGTTATGAAAATCTTTCCTTATTCAGAAAAAACAACATATACAAAATAAGTAAATACGTGATAAGTGAAATAAGTGAATGGTACAGAAAAATCAGTATGCAGTGGGTAGTTCGACACAGAAAATATGTTCCGCCGTCTGGAGAATATTTTGAGAAATAGCGACCTTATGTGCGCATGACGTTGTAATCCGGGTCAAACTGCTCCGTCCTTCGTGCGTTGCGCTGTTTAATCATGTTGTATTAATGTTTACCATTCGTTCATTTAAAATATATTACTCAACTTTAACAAATACAAGTGTATTTATTTAATTATGTAGTTTTATGTAAATATTCTTTACGTCAAACAAACACTATTTGAGCACTCTACGAACTCCCCGGACAACCGACGAAAGTATTATTAACTCACATAGCTTAAAATCTAATCGGAACTTGCTGTGATGACTGTTAAATAGTCAAAATATTTTAGATACACCCCGTGTGGTATTAATTTGTATATTTGATGAATCCTATGTAAGATTTATGTGTATATTTGATGAACCCCATGTGAGATTAATTTGTATATTTGCATACATGCTTTAATAGAACGAGCTCGCAACTGAGAATCTTAAGGAAATACAGCCTAGTTTTACACAATATTCACGTTTACCTTGTGCAGCTATATACCGAGAAGACCTATAATATCCCTGCAACATACAAACCGTGTGTGAAATCTGTATCAGAATGTCATTGGATAATATACACTATCATACATGCGTTTCGAAATTGTAACTGGAAACTATAATAAGCGTAATAAGATATAACTAAGTATGATTCTATACAATTTTCCTCCGTTTATGTAGCTTGCGTTGATAAAATCTGTATCTTCTCTTCCATCTACAGATGGCAACACGACACGGTTGAAGTCATCTACAATACACATGTTTTTGTGTATGTGATACACGTTAGAACAACGCATACGCATATACATGAAATGATTCGCAACTCGTCAAAGTGTGTTCATCTTAAATGTGCGCTTTCGTCGTTATTATAAAAAATGGAGTCATACTGTTTACTTACAAGGGTACGTGTTTTTGTATCTGTTTTTGGAGATGTTACAAGTCTTTTGTGCTGCTTGCGTTTGGTACTTTTGTACTCGCTGAAATTTCTGAAATAACATGTACATGTATGACTTATATAAGGTGTTGCGTATAATATCATACAGGAGTATTTGTGATCACATCGTTTTGGAAAACCATACAAAACATAATTGCAGCATTACTGTGAACGGTAAGGAAATGCCAGTCATTATCAATACCTTATATGCTTACATATCAAGTTCATTAACTAACTTCACTTGTTCACATTTAACATATTCGCTCTTAATGTGATCTTAATCGTATAACAATAAGCATTAAATAATAATTACATTAAATTCGGTATAGACTTTTGCAGACTTAGTCTTAGTCTCTTTTTTTGCCTGCCGTAACAAATGTAGAGTTAATGTTCGACTCTCAATTCCTTGAATGTTGCTGTATTGGATGTCTTCCTCTCTGCGATATGCAAACTGTATCTCAGTTGGCAATGTCGGTTGTATTGTCGGTAATGATGGTGGTGGTGTCACTGTGTCCATTTTGAATTCGGAGTCATGATCCCCTTGGACAGATTTAATTTGACCTACGTAAAATCCAGCATCTCAGTGGAAATATATGAGCTCATATTATTGTAACACCATTCAGTTGTATAATAAATAATATCAACGTATTCATAATAATGTTGACTTTACCATCAATATCGTCAAATTTACACGTAATACGAATGTAAGAAGTAATATACATATACTTAGTCTTATGCTTAGTGTGTTGTCATATATCGCAATCGAAACCGTAATACTGTAAAGGATTTGATATTAAATCCTTTCTTCTCAACTCATATCAATAATCCATAATTATAATACTAATCTCCCGAGGCCTTACAATACTATTGAGGATAATGTATACTGACCATGGTTAACATACTCGTGCCGATGTGCAGAGGATCCTTTGGTTGCTGTGGTTGCATGAATACTGTAAACAAACAATTAATCCTTGAACATATAATTTACATTTACGTGTATTTGGGGATTTGCCGTTATATTTATTTTAATCAAATACTTTTTGCAACGTGTACATTTATATGGAACCTGAATTTCAATTTTATTTAATATGCAGTTTAAATTCAGTTATATGGTCCTTAATTGCATTTAGTAGACATTATGAAATTCATTCAATGAATGACACACTGCGCAGGTATATGACTGGTTTAAATTCATTCGACTCCGCTTCAAATTATTTAGGCTAGGAGCAGTGCAGGCCTACAACATTGCTACCATAAAAATATATAGTCATTTACAATTGAACCAAATGTCAGGTACCTTGGTTTACGTAACCAGTTTATGATGCCTTGAGCGAAGTTTATACCTAGGGGTTAAAAGAGAAAACTATTATACATGTGTTTCTAAAATAACTATTGTAAGTTTATGATATTGTATTAATATAAATAATAATTACTCAACTTCCCATGTTTTGCTATGGCATGTTATTTAAGTCATTTAAAAGAATGTAACTCATAATTCATTAAATTGCAAAAGCACGTTTGTTTTGCTATATTGATTGTTACATATAACTCTACCTCTCAGCATAAATACCACGACCACAACTACAATTATGACAATCAGAACACCCAGAACTATTCCAATAGCTGCGCCTACTACAGATGATCCTTGACTGGATTCCTCGCGTTCTAGATCTGATATTTAACAAAAATATATGCATTCATGTTCATTCATATTGTGTTTTGTCAGTTGTATGTATCAAATGTTATAAACAAAACCCTTTCTTGATTATGAGCACATTCAGATTTAACACGGCCAAGAGTCAATTTTCATTCTGCAGTAAATTATACTTCGTGTATTCCTTATGCCTTGTAGTCATTTTTTATAAATACAAAACGACTTTATATAGCTAATGCAAACATATTTAATAGTAATCGGTCTGTTATTTAAAAGAAGTCAACACTGACGCGTCAACTGGGTATGTCACTAAGTGTGTATTAATTAAATATGTTACAACTGAAAGTGTGTAAACGATAGTATTTGTTCAAATCAATCAGTATTATCATTATTCTATATACGAAACACGCAACATGCTATCAATTTTTCTTGAAAATTCTTTTACAATAAAACAAAACAGAAATAAATATATATTTCTAATTACGAGTTTATACCGTTTTCTGCGGCAATTTACAACGTAAAAATATATTATGTGTACATTCTTTATAATGTGGGGTAACACTTTTGGTATACATATTTACCTTAAATTTACAATTTCGTAAACAATGCATTTAAAATGAAGACTTTATTTACCTTTCGCTATAAGAAAGAACGTCTCTGAAAGATGACCATCTACCGTGTTTGAAATATTGACCCTATATTGACCGAAGTCATCAGTCTGTATGTTTTTAATAATAAACTTTGTTTGCTGACGTCCGATAGATGTTTCGGAGGTTATAGAGGTTGTGGATACAACTTGCCAGTTAGGATTTGAGGTCATCTTCTCCCATGTATAACCATCTCTCATATCTGGGGCTGGATAGGCAATCACATTAAATATGAACGTTGCTGTTTCGCCGATGTTTTTTGGTATGTTTCGCACGTATTCAGGCACAAGGTATAATCGTGGTGAGCCTGGAACAAATATAGTGTATATAATGTGTTTAGAGAACCATGATACGTGTGGTGAACAACGAATATTTCAAAGTAATTCTACCACATACTTACATCGTATGAGAACATTAATTTGTTTTTCTTCTGGAACTGCGTTGTGTTTATTACGAGCTGAACACTTGTATGTGCCCATATTATTTGCACAAGATACATTATGTACTTGGTAGACAACATAATGACCATCAGTCATCGCTTTCATATCTTGATATTCATTCGTATGTCCAGCAAAACTGATGCTAATATTCGACCTTGGGTCACTAGTAACATTGCATATGAGTTCCAATGACATTGATTGGCTGATTGTGACAATCGACGGTGTTCCCGTCGCGAAATGTCGTTCATAGAATTCGGATATGTTGGCCTTATCTGTGGAAGCAATAATAATACATGCTCAGACAAGTAAAGGCAATATGATTTATTTCAAACGCATTTAACCTATATTTGCATGTAAAGAGACCTATTCGTAGATAGGAAAATTAGCAATTAATTTGTCATAGATCCCCCCACCAAAATAAAAACAACAAAACATTTAAAATAATCAAACAAAATTACAATTCCGACAAATAAATATATTGGAAGTCTAATGTCCTTCATGAACAATCTCAACTGAAATGGAAACAATAATTCAAGCCACACAACAGGTGAAATGGTCATATTCAGAATGAACAATTTGAACAATTCAAACGGCCATTGTATTGCGTGAGTTTTTGTGGTATTTCGCCATTACCAAAGAGCTTGCTTGTACTGTTTTATTGCAAAATACTGACCCTCAAAGTAAAACTGTTACAAAGAGCTTTATTTACTTGCCGAATACAGTGGAAACGCGAATATACTTCGACTACATGTATTAACCGTTAATATTCGGCGATATCCTACATAAAACTCGAGGCACATTGGCTAGTTTTGTAGTGTTCAACGTGTAAACTTAAAACGGATTTTAAAACATTTCAACTAATACTTATGGTATGATTATATGTATGTGTGCACTAGTTCTGTTTTTGTTAATGTTCAGTTACACTTTAAAAATATTGTTAGCACCTTTAAGCGTTTGTAACGATATCCCTCGCCGTTTTGAAAAACACATGAACCACTAACATTTAAACGTTTAAAGTTAAAAAAAAAACATATTCATGATTGTATGCCGGAATGGCCGAATGTTTGCAGCGACAAAACGTTTGATTCCAAAGGTTGTAGTTTTGAGCCACGGAGAAGGCAAATCGTTTTTTTTCTTTATGCTAGTATATTTTTATATTATTTCTTCGAGATGCGTTAGCTTTTAAAGTTAAGACATGTAATGCAATTGTGTTTTAAATACGAACGTATGTGAACAAGTTCCTTTAAACGACATTCTAAGCACAATATTGTGAGTCCTATGACTAGTAAGAAAATCAACATACACTGCACATCAACGTAAATACGCTTTGTTGTTTCTCCTACGATTGGTCTACATCCAGTCGGCACCATGACATTGGAAGCAGAGCATGTATAGAATCCTTCATGTCCTAAAGCGACTTGTTCTATAAATAACGTTTTATTTGGATGTGTGGTATTGTCTACCCATGTCCACTGTACGTATGTCTACTTGGGATTTCCAGCCTTAGCAGGGCATGTGATGTTTAATTCTGTGTTCAATATCACCTCCACAGTCGTCAATTCTTTTATTGCAGGCGGTTCTACAACACAGAAACGTGGAAAACAATAGCTAAAATTGAACACAAATTAAATATAAAAATCGTAATGCAAATATGTAAAAACATCTGTATACTATTACCCAAAACATCTAGAACAAGTTCATATGATGAGTTCCCATAAACATCATTGTCGTCGAATGTTGATCGCATAATGTTGTTTACAGTGCATGTGTATTCTCCTATGTGAGTACTGTTCACGCTTGCAATATGAAGGCTGTTTGAAAGTGTGCTGCCACTGGGAGTAGTCCACTCATAGGTAGATTGAGGTCGACTTGTAGATTCGTATCTAATTGTGAGGTTGTGTCCTGCTACCATGCTAATGTTGTGTACAATCTTATCGTCATTGACAGACTCGTCACATGATTGGTTAAAATAAAGCCTTGGTTGGTCTGGAGGAACTACAACAAATGAACGTAATCGCTGGTATACATTTACATTTAATTAACGGCGATCATCTTGTTAAGACAACACTCCGTATAAACTACATAATTCTAGGAAATATACTTACACAGTACACTGATTGTAAGAGTAGTGTTCACAGTGCCGATTTGTTTTGGGTACCCAGTGGGCCTCATTGTATTGGTAGCCTCACACGTCTGATTTGGGTATATATCAGAGATTGCGTGGATAAGCATAGATGCATTGTCTGGTGTTTGGTTTATCCATCGTAACCTAGCAGGAGGATTTGGTTTGCTGGTACAAGTTATATTATATTGTCTCCCCATGATTACGGAAATGCTCGTGTTTATAATAGTGAACGTGTCGTTTCTATAGTAGACTATCTCCAGTGGGGAAGGTGGAACTGTGTAACAAATAAAGTCCGTATTTAAATCAAATTCACAAGGCCGATTCAAAACGTAAAATAAACAAAACACATAATTATCTTATATAATTTCATATATTAAAATAATACATGTATAGGGAATGATCTAGGACAAAAAGGTACAGGGTGCTACGGAGCGTAGTGGAAAGCCGGGCCAGTTTATTTAAAATTAAAAATAATGAGCTATACAAAGAGTTTTTGTGAGTCTAATGCTCCGAATTAATGTGTGAAGGCATGGTCTATTCAATTGTCATTTAATATTTGCAACAATTATATTTAAACACAATATTCAGCATTTGTCCAGTTTGGGGATCCTAAATATGAGCTGGGTGCAGCATCATGCGATTTCCCCGAATGTCGTTTCCTAAACTTGGATGCATACCTTAATGTTGCACAAAATGTAACACTTACAAAGAATATCCACATAGAACGTTTTTATCCAAGTACCATTTTCAACATTGCCCAATGTAGGCGCCATAGCATTCGTGATTTCCAGTGTATATTGGCTGTTATTGCGCTGGATATTATCAATGACCATCCTATTACCACGTAAGTTTATAGAATTAGGCAAGGTCCATATGTACATATCTTCTCTAACGGGAGGGGAGCTCGTGATTGAGCATTCAATATCCAGCATTCCTGATATGATGACTTTTATACTGTTATTGTTAAGTTGGATTTGGTCATAACCAATTTTACAGATTGGTGTGGATGGGCCGTCTGAAATATAAGTATTAGCACAATAGCAAGTTAATCAATAAACAAAAACTGTTAACATTCGTAGAACTCTAAAGAAAAGTGTCAGAATCACAGGTAATCTCTGAATGGGCCTGCCCGCTCGGTAGTTTGTTTCCCATCATAGCAATCCCAGTCTAAGTTTGCCAGCGGATTGCCACCAGATATAGAGCAGGACAGCTGTTGGATTGTAGAAGAGTTTTGTATCATAAAGTAGATGCCGTTGTTTCCATGAATTAACAGATGTGTTGACGGTGGATCTACAATAATATTGAATTTAGAAATTAAAAAAAAGTAACTACCTGACTTAGATATTTGCTCAATATGAAAGTTATACATTGCATGGTACGTACACTGGATATCTAGATTCATGAAGTTTGACAAAATCCATGTGTGTGTTTCTTCGACGGAGTTATTAGCGGCACAACATAGGGTTTTGTTGTTGTGTGTTCTGTTTAGAACAAACGTCAATGTTGATATAACTCTTATTATGTCTGCTTCGTTCGTGAACTGCGAGGTGACCTTTCCTATGCTCAGGTTTCCACTTTCTACACTACAGTTAGACTCAGATAATCCGAACAATATGTTAGGTTTCGGGTATCCAAACGTTGTGCAGGAATGGGTTGCTAATTCACCTTCACGAGCCACGATATCCGTGTCTAAGCCGTTCGCAAGTTGAACCTGTTGCACTGGAACTACAAATAAGTATAATAATTAATAACCAATACGCAATTCAAACAACGCGAATTTGCGCTGTCATAATGAGACGTTGTTTGCAATTCACGAAACTTTGTTACGAAATATGACGTGGACCTTCGCGTGATATTTTCATAAGACTACCAAGATTGTTATCTGTTCATTGCCCCTATAAACTTTGCGGGGAACAGATACAACAAAAATAGAGTTGTTACACGAACACGCTCGGTATCTTTCGATAACGCCCCTTTGTTTCCTTATTGAGTCACGGACCAGACTTTTATATTATACACACGTAATTTTAGTTGTTCGCAGAACAACTTAATGTACCACAATTTGAAATCCGAACGGTCTAGAACTATGATCGTCACAACTATATTAATTACAATGTATACACAGATCCAGTCAGAGGCACAGACGCGAAAAAATAAACACGTGACGTATTGAATATTCATTAGTTTGTCAAATGGTAATCATTATCACCGAATTTCTAAACCATTGGTTTATGAAGTTATATAGTCACCAGGCGAGCCGAGAAGAATTAACAGTCTAGTTCTAGTTCTAATTTATATATGGTAGTGGTAAAACTCTCATCCCGAATGTCGTGGGTTCAATCCCTTACAGAGGCTTTTTATCTACTGTGTTTAGAATAAAAGGATTTGTTAAGATGCTTTACTAATTGAAAAAGAAGAAATTAGCTAATACGGTAAAAACACATTGCAAAACAGTATTTGTATTCATATACTGTTAATACTTGTAATATTCAAAATCTTGCTTATTTTTTGAGGTTTAAATTGTGTTCAACTCTTTTGCCTTTCAGCAGATGATTACAGAGAATGCCGTGTAATAAAACTGCTAAGGATTGTTTTTCAGCATATATTTATATCCGGAGAATGTGTGTTGGTTATGAAAATTAGTGTCAGAATGTCGGGTAGGATTGTCAATAAAAAATATATGTAGCCCCCCACCCCCCAACGAAAAGACCACGATATGTTTCATTTCAATAAAAATGTGTTTTTTCAAACCTTATAAGTTTTACTGGTACATATTATGTATTAAGTTTCTGAAAGTTTATGTCAATAGCAGTATATGTTTGTAGCTCAAAGGAAGACCTCAATATTAAAAAATCTGACAAAGAATATTGCTCATCATGTTTCTTTCCCGACATTCTAGTTTTCATTTTCAATTGCAAATTGTTTTGAAAGGCCCTCTATATTTTAATCATACAGCGTATAAAGCTGCTGTTAGTGACTTTGTCCAGTTGTCACGCCTGCTAACGTTTAATTTATTGACGTACATTTTACAATGGACCTTAATTCATCAGCTAGACATTTAACAACATATACAATACAAAACGGCATGATAAAGAGACAACAATTGACATAACCACACAATGGTAATATACATTTTAAAATCAGATTTTTACGAGGCAATACGTATTTTAACAACCCATGTTGAAGACTGCCAATCAATATCTCTGTTTGAGTTATATGTAACACATTGACAATTATGCGCATATTTTCGTTTAATTATTTTGGGGAGAAAAACACGTCGAGTTTGATTGTTGTGGCTTGTTAACCGTTGCTTGATTTAGTGATTTTAATTTGTATGCTCCTGAAGGGGAATTCGGGGGTGGGGCATATAGTAATCACATCGTCCGTCCGTGTATCCGTCCGTCCGTCCGTCCCTCTCGCTTCTTGTACGGAGTACACATGTAACTCAAAAAACATTATTTTAAGGAATGCAAATGATACTTCATATATTCCATAACATAATTCCATTAGTATTGAAGGCATTTAAAACAAAAGCACACATATTGATAGAGGACATTGAGATGAAGTGCATAGTACAAAGATCTTAACTATTTCTTCAATATGTTTGGAGTTATTGCTTATTGTCTATTATAGTTGTACATAGCATTACTTAATAGTATAATTTTATTGTGCGGAACATCAATCGAAAAGATTTGATGAGATTCAAATGGTACTTCATACAATGATAGAGAGCTTTGAGAGGATGTGCCAAGTACAAGGAATATAACTAATTTCTCAATATTTACGGAATTATTAACGGTTTGTTAATTTTTTTTTTGTGGAGCATAACTCCATATGTATTAAAAGGATTTAAAATAAAACTATATACTATTGATATATAGGGCGTTGAAAGAAAGTGCAGATTACGAAAACCATAACTCTTTCTTAGCATTATTGCGTATGGCTTATTGTCCTTGTGCAGAGCATATCTGCATAGCGTAATAGCCTTGTGCGGAGCATAACTGACAAGTATTGAAGGAATTCAAATGACACTGCATGTAATAATAGAGGGTATTGAAAGAATATTTAGAGTGCAATGCTAATAACAATTTCTTTTGTCTAAACATATCTTAAGGGGCACTGGCAACGCCTGTTATTTCAAATGTGAACACCGAACGAGCTATTAGCGTAACTATCACACTTACCCAATAATAAGAGGCTCGCGATTGCTCTATCGCTCCACTGGTTAATTAAGTAGCGTCTAAGAAGCGAACGGATACTTATGTGCTACATACGAAAACTGGGAATGTGTCCACAAACACGGATGCCCCACCTATGCAGCCATTCGTACATGGCGCCGCTTTTTATGCATGCATACAAACTATTTGCAAAAATAAAAGTGTCCTTATATAGTTTACTTTCTGCTGATGTATGATCTTATTCTGCGAAGTAATTTGGATATAACAAAATAGTGAAAAAAAAAACAACAAGAAAGAGTAGTAATTCAAAATTTAAGGCAATTATGAGTAATGTTTCTTGTATGTTTCACTTCCCCTTGCTATCGTAAATGAAATCTTATGTGAAAAAATAATTAAAATGCCTTTTATCATGTCATTATGCTTTGTTCACTCATGGATAAAGGGCAGTCATTTACTAACTTCACAAGCCAGGTTTGTGCATGCAACACATCATCTGGTGATTGTGATAATTTATGCCAATTTATCTGAATATCACTGCATGCATGACAATATTATGCTCTGGACGATTATTTGACCTTTGACCTTCAGTAATGACCTTGACCTTTCAGCTACAGGACTGGTTTTTGAACGCCACATGCTTGCTTATAATGCTTACCACTTCTGCCAAGCTATTAAAAACAATGTTCATGCCGGACAAAATTATGCTCCAGACAGAATCTATGGACTTGATTCTTATACTTTACCTTTGACCTTTAAGTGTTAACTTGGATATAGCTTTTGCGGCCGAAACATCATCTTATAATGGTTATTGCCTGGACAAGAATCTTAACATATATACATATACTTGACCTTAAAGTGTCAACTTCACCTTGGACCGAGGCATCTGGTTCTTGCATGCGACACCGCCGCATAATGCTTATCACTAATGGCCAGTTGTTAGAAAATAAATCCCTGCTGCAAAACAGTATGCTCCGGACATGCCATACTAAGCACTTCGGCTAAATTATTTTAAAATACTTCCCTGCTGGACAAAATCATGCTTCAAAAGTATATATTGGCTTAAATTTTTATATTGACAATACACCTTTAAGTGTGACCTTGACCTGATTTCTGCCGGCGACACACCTTCTTAGCATGCTCAACATATTTGCCAAGTTAATTAAAATTCCTTCCGATGCGAGACAAAATTATGCTCCGGACAGGGTCTCTGGTATAAATTCTTATATTTTAACTTGACATTTAAATGTGACCTTGACCTTGACTCCAGGGAACTGGTTCTTGCGCCAGACACATCGTCTCACCATGGTCAGCAGTAGTGCCAAGTTATTTGAAAAATGTTCCAAGCTAGACAAAATTATGCTCTGGACAGTGATAGAAGGCTTACATTCGTATAGTTGACCTTTGACCTTCAAGCCTGACCTTGAACTTGGACCTAGGAACCTGCTTCTTTCGCACGACACACCACCTCACTATGCTCAGCACTAGTAACTCGTTATTTGAAAATTCCTTCTATGCTGGACAAAATAATGCTCCGGACAGTGATAGAACGCTTAAAATCTTATATTTGACATTTTACCTTTAAGTGCGACTTTGTCGTTGGACCTAGGGGACATGGTCATTGTGCGCGACACATCTCCTCTCCATGCTCCACACTTATGCCAAGTTATTTGAAATTACCTGGACAAAAGTATTCTCCGGACAGGGATAGAAGGCTTACATTCTTGACATTTGACCTGTAAGTGTGACCTTGATCTTGGACCTTGAGACCTTCTTTCTGCGCGCGACACACCGTCTCATTATGCTTACAATTTCTGACAAGTTATTTGAAAATCCTTCAATGCTGGACAAAGATATTGTCCGGACAAGATTCCGAACATACATACATACGTACACACGTACACGTACATTCGTACACACGTAAACACGTAGAGTCGACATAGGATTTTCGATGTTTTGAATATTACCATTTTAGGAACTGGACTGGAACCATTTGATCATCTTTGGTGGAGAACCACTCAAGAAGCATTTCTGTGAAATTAAATAACGGCACGATAAAAGGTTTATACAAAATATGGATTACGCATTTTAATGATGCAGTACGTAACAATAGTCGACTGGATTTAGAAATTTTTAAACATAACACTCAGAAATTTCTAAAAATAAATTGTACGGAACACTCGATGTATCACTATTGTGAATGGCGTGTTGCCCTTGTTTAACACTTAAGTTACACACCAGAAATACAAGTTCAGTGTGTAAGTGAAAATGCTTGTCATTCGCTGATTTAAGAAGATAATTTTGTGAGCGTTGTGTTAAGAGCATTAACATGAAATAAAATTAACTATTTTATATGTTTATATGTTATATTTTATTAGTTTATATGACGCAGGTGTCGAAGTCAATTTTGCGAATAGATGTTGGTGGTCTATATGATTGGGATTATAACAGCATATTATTAGGATTATAACAGCATGTGATTCTTCTTATCAAACCATTTGTCCACATTTTAATATAAGACATGACACATAGTGTTTGTAATAAATCAGTTGTATCACTTTACCACTCCTACACATGTGCTGAACATGTAAAAAAAACTATTCATTAATAAATGTAAATGTACGTTCTTAAAGTATTTAAACACGCGTGCTCACTACTGTTTTCAGTAACAAGTCAGGAGTGTTATCTTCACGACTGCAGGGAGGTTTACGTTTCGATTAACTATCATTTTCAAAACATGTCGTTCAATCTATCTAAATCTGTGTTGCTATTAACATTTGAAACGACTGAGTTTTGCCAAGTGTTACGCAATTTTAAACAATATCATTGTCATGGTTTTTATGGAGTTTTGTCCTTTGAATATAAAATAGGGTAAAATAGGGATATTTATGAGCAACTTATGATACGAATTTATTCAACTATGCAAATAAATATAACATAAATAAAACCCCAGAAACATCACCCGGAGAGAACGCCTTATTACCATCCTCTGGTCCTTTACTTTAGGTAAATTACCTATTGTATATGCAACACTGTATAATACGCACAAACTAACACAAACTAAAAAATGATTAAAGAACTCATGTCACAGCCATGGAACGGGTCGTGCACAACATTTGGGGTTTGAACCTGTTGAAAGAAAGGACGAACCTCACATTTGGAGCAATCATAATCACAATACACATGAGTGTAAATAAAATTCCAATGCGATTTACATTAAATAGGGACAACAAACGTGGAAATTCCACACACACACAAAATAAAAAAAAATTCGAAAAAAAAAGCATAAAAGTCAGCACAATTATAGATACAAAGTGAAGGTCATACGGTTGTGGCTATAAATACATAATTAGTTTTTAAGTTTATAAGCGGCAACCTGTTTTTTCTATTTAAAAAAAAAAAGCAAGGTCTTAATATAAGGTATCTGCATATGAACTTTAATTAGATTACCTCAATTCGTTCTCAATTTATTGAGCGTAAACCGTGTTTCTATTTTTAGTAGCGGTGAACTTGACATATGTATCTACATATGACGTTTCATTAAAATATTTAAATTCGTTCTAAAGTTATATAGCGGAAACCGTGATATTGACTTCACCTACCCTGTATGCAATTCCAAGCAAGTTCTCGCTATAAGGTATGTATATATGCAGTTTCATATCAATATCTCAATCCGTTCTTTACTTAGAGAGCGGAAACCAAATGTTGACGCCGCCACTAACAAAATAGTTCATTTTCTAATAACCGAAATGGTTTTAATTCAAGAGAAAATGTATTTGATTGAATTGCAATTTAATTACTCACTAACGTTTACAGAGCATTATAATTGCGATCAAATGGTGTAAAACATGCATCAGCTATATTTTCGTTTCTTCACAAGATGTCAAGACCTATGTTCATATAGTAGCTATTACAAACCATCGTCATGGATTTCAAGTAGAAGCCGTTCTACGCGGTGTAAAAGGTCAGATTACACAGCTTGGTTGCAAATTATAAACATTTGTTATTAACAACAAGAAATTAATAATTTAATATTAAATGAACAAACAAATATCGGTAGAACCGATTTATTCTCCCTGATGCCGCATTGACCTCTAATTGTGCCCTTGATGTTAATTAAATGGGAAATCCAATTCCGACATTGGACCTGTAAATATGATTTTGACCTTAAACTTACAGTCTTGGTTCATGCGCGTGACATGCTGTCTCATTAATGCAAACATGTGTGCCGAGTTATTTGAAAATTCCTCAATCCAAGGTCAAGTTACAGTCCGGACAAGCGAAAGGTCTATTTCAACATTTTGACCTTTAATGGGTGCGATCTTGATCGTTGACCTGCGGTCTTGGTTCATGTGCGCTTTATGACCTCTTGTGCATTTGTATGAAGTAGTTTTAAAACCCATCACAAGTTGAAATACGGACAATAGAAGTGCCAAGTTTAGATCTTTGGACTTTAGTAGTGACATTGAAGTTTCACGAGCGCTCACCATCTCATTGCAGCGATGTTTCACGGGGGCCCAAGTCGGTCACAACGTACAATGTTGCCTGTTGAGCTCGTGTCACGGCTACCTGTCAATAGGTTACGGTTTCCTGCGAGTTTAAATTTGGCTAACAACACACATCTTGTTACCAAAAAATCTTTGAATCGCGCAAGTATTCCCAGTATACTTAAGGTCATGAATGTTTTACAATTTAGACCATGTAATTTCTCCATTAATTAAATTTATAGCGTCGCATTCTGGTACAATATGCAGATATACTAATGAATTAATGAGTCGGAGTCTGTAAAATACAGTGTATTGTTACAATCAAAGAATATGACATATTTCGACAAATGGCTCATGTATGATTGCGCCCACAACGCTTCAAAACTCTCGGAAAGCATTACAATAGTGAATTGTAACAGTATTCATGTCCTAAGCATTTTAATTCCGTTATGAAGAAGAGATCTGAATGGATTCGAAGTGTAATTCGAGGACGAGTCATCAATTTTTAAGACTGAAATGTTCTGTTAATCTTGAGGTAGACGCAGAGAGTTGCGCTGATAGAAACAACAATTCTAAAAAACAGTCAAAGCGTAGCACCAGCTATCTAAAATAGAGTTCATATGAACATGCTGGTAATTTGTGTGGTTTTGCTCAGCTATGTTCTACACCCAGCCATCAGGAATATATGTGACCCATATGCATCCAATATGGGCTTACCATGTGAGGCCAAATTGCATTTTGCAAACTGTGTTTATATGGGTCCCAGATGGGTTGCAATATGGGGCCTATGTGGGTTCCATGTGAACTGTTTGTTATACATACATGATGCATTGCAAAATACAATAAACAATAACTGTTCTATGAATGTTACTCACAAGCTGCGGAGCATATACATATATATATATTTCATAATTAAAGTTTATTCTTTAATACAACAACTCTTGTAATCCTTTCTTACTTTAATTGGATTGCCATTTGCAAAATATAACACTTGCTAGTAATTAACATATGTATGCTGTCGTTAAAGGGTATTCAATAGATGTGTTAGTTCCTTTATGCATAATGCTAACCGGACAATGCATTTATGTACTACAGATGCACAGTCAATCACTTATTTTCGCTTAGAACAGGAACAATAAACACTCAAACACTATTTATGATGGCATTTTGGCATGTGTTAAAAAAATAGACCATACCATTTAAATCATATTAACTAGTCTAGAAAGATACAGTTCTGTAAATAAAGCATGATTGAGAACTGCACACATGTGGAACAATAAAACAGCCATCACATAATAACACACATAATAACACATTAACACATTATGAGGAAATTCAGACACATTTAAAAGCCAAACACAGTGTGGACAAACCTAGCACTTGAAATGACTCTAACGCACACAGCCTTTACTGGTAGTAAGGTATAATAATGGAATCAAATGCGAGACAACTCCACCGGTTGATATACCAATCTTACAGTATTGCATAAACCAATTAACCGAACACAGACGTTTTAGTATAAGTATATTATCAGAATTTACAAAAAAATATTGTAAACATGTAAATATAGGCCTCCGGCCCAGAATGCAACAATATATAACAGTTATAATACATACCGACATATACCACTTTGCGTTCATATTATTAATAATATTGTATGTATCAGACACAGAAAACAGCATATATAAAAGTTTCAATCCTTGTAAATTCCAATAGACAACTGTATTATCATAGAATCAATACAATGTGTGTGTCTGGCCCAGAATACAACATACGTGTATATTATGGTTTCAAATCAACTCAGATATACCATTTTGTTTTCATATTGGCAATATAATGTATATATCCAACCCACAATACAACATAAACAGTTTCAAACAATTCAGATAGTTATGTTTTCAAACGCGCAATACAAACATGTATCATTCCGAATTAGAGTACCGCACAATTATAACAGTGCAATGCAAAACTATTCAAATAGGCCAATGTGTTAACTTATAAATATATATTAAGCATAGATTGAGATATATAGCAATACAATACATTTACATTCAAAATAGACAACTGTCAAGCAATTACAAACACATTATAATTTTCCGTAGGTAAGTCTGTTAGTCTGATACATGTCATTGCATATATACCATTGTTATAAAACATTTAAGAATGGTCAAAAGACTAAGGCTCACAAACTAATTCAAATATGAAAGTAGTTAGTGATGTGTTAATTTGTAAGAGTTACATCTCAATGATACTAACTTGATAATTGATTAATATTTAATATGTAAAACCTTTAAAACTTTCTCATATTTAATACCGAGCCTTCATTAAACAACAATTTATTCAAAACATAAAGCAGGATCAAGATAATGTAAACTATGTGGTGAAATCAAACTGTAAGCTAGCAATTCTAAACTATCAAGTATTCGTGAAAAATATTTCAATATTAAAAAGTAATGTTTCTTTAGCCAAACCGATTCTAAAGAATATTAGCATATACACTTTGTTAAACATGTTAAATAACAAGCCTGAAAATATGATAGGGACTATGTAAATTAACAAGAGCTGCCTAAGGACAGTGCGCTCGAAAATTCACTACACTTATAGTCTTCGATAGTATATATATTATGTCAGTAACTTTACATAATGACCATACAAACGTATGTGAAAATTCAATTAAATATATGTAGTATATGTAGTATACTACACTATATGTAGTAATTACAGAGATATGTACTTGCACACACATTTTAACCTGAATATTTCTAAGTACAAAAAGGGTCATAATTCTGCTAAAATGCTGGTCAGAGTAATGGGCATTGGCTAGTGACCTTATAATATGACCCTGAAAACACATGTGAAGTTTCAGCTGACTATCTCAATTCAGCTAAATTTTAGATACGAGTTATGGGCCTCATATAATGACCCCGAAGAAACGTGTGAAGTTTCAATTAAATATTTGTAGTAGTTACATATATATATACTTGTTGCACGCAGACCTGAACCTGAATTCTTTAAGTGCCAAAATGGGCCTAATTCTGCTACATTGTTATAAAGAGTTATGGGTCTTGGTCAGTGACCTTACATGCTGACCAAGAAGGCATGTGTGATGTTTCAATATATGTAGTAGTACTTAGTTATTTATTGATATATGTACTTGTTGCACGCAAACTTTAACCTGAATTTTCTAAGTACAAACAAGGGCATAATTATGTTAAAATGCAGGTCATAGTCTTGGCCAGTGATCTTATATATAGACCCTGAAGGCATGCGTTAAGTTCCAATTGACTATCTGTAGTAGTTACAGAGATATGGACTTGTTGCCCACAAACCGCAACCAGAGCGTTACGCCGACACCGACGAACGGGTGAGTGTTATAGCTCAAACTATTCGGCTAAAACGCATATAATTATTGAAAATTTTAGTCGATGTAATACAACATTATAGACTATGATTGCAATCATTTCTCTAACAGCAATTATAATTGCATGTTTTCTAATTAACAACAACTGAATATAAATATCAAGTGTCAATAGCATTGGTAATTATGCCAAGCGTTGTTTCTCTTATTTAGTGTGGTAAGGGCTTATGAACTTCATTGCTATCTGACTGTCTCTTGTAATGAGAACGAAAATACTGGACTCGATACAAGTTCTGCAATTACTGCATTGTTAAAGTTAATTGAACTGATCACTGTTTGGTTATCAGAAGTATGGGGTGTTTGACGTTCATTTGTTTACATCCGCTGCATGTTTGGATAACACACACCAACAGGTCGATTGTTTCAGTCTCCTCATTGTACGCGTGCCTTGCATTCTTGGTTCCTTGACCTTAACACATGTTCTGAAAGTACAAATAAAAAAAATATGTGTTGAAATGAAATAAACATTAAGAAATACATATAATTCTAGACAGTGAGATCCTGTCAGATATTCAGACATGTCAGACAAAACATGAGGGTGTCTGACAATATTTATCACAAACCTTATACATATTATTATTTAATGTTAGTTAGACCTTTGTTTGATATATACAGGAATTATTACTGCAACAATCAGTGTGCATTATGTTATGCCACATAAATAAATAATAATCAATTAGTTAACAGTGTATATAATGTTTTCAACATCTGTTGCATGCTTTACAAATTATTGTCTGACAGCTGACTAAGAGGTCCACGGAGTCTGGGATTCAACACAAAAATCTGATTAAAGTTGATATACATGTTATGTATTCTTATAAACAAACAACAATCGTATTTTCATGAAATAAACAGCAATTTAATTTTCTCAAAATATCAAACTTACTATAACAAGCTTGGAAACGTTGAAGTGTGACAAAATGTTGTTTTCCATCATTTCTGCTGAAGTTGTAGCGTAGAATCAACTGCTCTTTCATAATCTGCATACCTGTGTGAAGAAGGGGATACATGTATGTATTATATATCTATTATCAGTTATTAACACATGGGCATTAAAGGGACCTGTTCACAGATTGGCAAATTGGCAATTTTCAAAATGTTTTTCATAGATCCCAAAAATAAAAATACATTATATATAAACAAGCAAACTGACACAACTGACAAAAAATATATTGGAAATACAGTGTCTTTTATGTAAAATCATCAATTGAAATGGACGAAATTATAGTTTTATGAAAAATCATGAACTGAAATGGATAAAATTTTAAAGCGTTTGTAACGCTTTTAGTCGGTATTTTGGAAAACACGTGTATCATTTACAAAGCCATTAGCGTTAAACATTCACCTCAATAATCGTCAGTAAGAATAGCCGAGTGGTTACAGAGAGAGGATTTTGATCCCGGCGGACGTTGGTCGAGTCCGATCGAGGGCAATTTTTATTTATTTATTTTCATTATATAATACTTGTTTTTGGTCAATCCAATATCTTTAGTTTAAATTGCAATTAAGACGTTAAGTGACATATTTCAAAAATGCGAAAATGTGTGAACATGTCCCTTTAAAGGAAATATATTTACATCCTATTGAAACTACTGGTATTTGGCCACATCTACTGCAGGTAAGATTAATATTTAACACATATGAGGACGCTCATTGAGATCCATATGGGCTTGTTAGTTGGAGACCCATACGGGCCTTTTTGCGAGGACCTATATGGGCTTGCTTGTTTGGGAACCGTGTGATATTGGTGTTGTTGATCCATTTGGGCTTGCTTTTTGGGGACCCATATGGACTTTCTTTCTGGGACCCACATGGGTTAACTTGATGGGGACCTATTTAGGCTTTTGTTGTTGAGACCCATATGGGCTTTCATGTTGGGCGCCCAATTGTAGTTTTTGGGCCCCTTGTGGGCTGTTTTGATGGGACACATTGGGTAGCTTTTTGGTGTCCCATATGGGCTTGATTGTTGGGTACTCATCTGGGGAGGCTCTTTGTGACCTATATAGGCTAGTTTGTTTGGGACCCATAAGGGCCTTCTAGCTGGGATCTATTTGGGCTTGCTTGTTTGGTACCCATATGGGCTCTCCTGCTGGGACCCATATTATATTGCTGGTGTTGACCCATATGGGCCTGCTTGTTGGGGAAACGTAATAGGCTGTCTTTCTGCGACCCATATGGGAATACTTGTTGGGGACCTATATAGGCTTTTTTTATGGGAACTCATTCGGGGATGCTCGTTGTGACCCATATGGTCTAGTTTGTCGGGGACCCATATGGACCTTCCTGCTGGGACCCATATGAGCTTACCTGTTTGGTACCCATGTGAGCTCTCTTGCTGGGATCTATGGTCTTGCTGTTGTTGACCCAAATGGGCCTGCTTGTTGGGGACCAATATGGGCTATCTTGCCATGACCCATATGTGCTTACTTGTTGGGGACCTATATGGGCTTTTTTTGTTTGGACTCATATGGAACTTACTTAGTTGGCGCACATATGGGCTTTCTTATAGGGACCATATGGGCTTGCTTGCCTAGGACCCAACATGGTCTGATATGGGCAATACAACGCATATGGGTCCTGACATGGGCACATGTGGTGTATCAGCCCAGGTATAGCACATATCGCTCCACATGGGTGGCTTACTGGGACCATATGGGCATACCTTCTGGGTTGGCTTGTTTGGTCCAATATAGGCCAGGTATGGGCAGAAAAATATTGTATGGGTCCAACATGAGGCCCATATGGTATATTTGCCAAGATAAAGCCCATATTGTGCCCATATGGGCTTGCTTGCTGGGCATGTCATTATTTGTCACTGGCTATGTTATTTAAGTAGTTATTACCATATAAATGCGTCAAATGCCTGTGCATCAGTTGCAATTGAGAAACGCTCTGCTGTTTACAACAACGATAGTGCATGCAGTAACTTTACACTGCCCAGTTGACCCAACCACAGCAAAAAGCATCAAGCACGTTTGGTTTATCATACACGATATGCTTTACGGCAACTGTAATTAAAGAGCCATATCGATGGCCTTTGGCATGAAATAAAATAATTTTCCATTTTGGCGAGTAGCAACAATATATTGTATGGAATTGTAAAGAAACAAATATGTACAGTAACAAGTAGATTCTGATTGTGTGCTTACATAGTTTCAACCGAATTTTAACAATAGTGTCTTCAAAATCGCACACTTTAATGATATCATTTTCCCTAACGTATGTAACGCATGCGCCTAACGGTATATCATAATTTTACATTTTATTATTTTCAAATGCCCGCGAGAATGATATCAATAATTTTTGAATATATATTACAATGTATCATTTAGAATTTGATTGAAAAGTCATTGAAAACTGATATGCTGTAGAGAGTTAACAGTCATGTGGTCAATTTTAACGGTTAGTAAAACACAACTTTATTAATGATTTATTAATAAATACATTATAATGTTCATGGCTAAGCAATACGAAAATAAATTATATTAACAATCTAAACATTTAAACCGCTTTTCCAGTCGTATAATCAACCAAAATAAGTGAAAAATACTAACTTTGAATATTGTTTTTCCTTTACAAATATTTAATTCCGAGAAAGTTCCGGAACAAGCGCAATATACTGTGTCTCATTTCCTATAGTTATGTGGTTTAAATCAATCCATTGATAATATATTAGGCATTCATTTTAGTAAGTGCTTAAATTTCTGTTATGTAAAGGTAATATAACGTTATATGGTAACACCGTCAGTCTTTTTACAACGTGGAAAGACATATCCGGCAATATCTACACCTTGCCGTACAATCCTGATAGTATAACTATCGTCAGTAAAACCGTGACAATGCCCATACACTCGTCATACACCATGACATAGTGGAATGAAACCGTGACATATTTGAGTTCAATATTTTGGCATTTTCTCAATATAACCATCGCAATTATACATTTTAATTCAATGATCACTCATATTACACGAGATACAAGCCACTGTTAATGTTTGATCCCTACTGAAAAACAAAATCAAAATGTGAAAAGACATTGGTTAAAAGACTGACAGAATGATTAAATTGCTGCATAAAACACACTTTTCAAACAAAATAATATTTTTACAGAATGACAAAATGATAAGAAATGATCCATCAAATGTGCAATTAGCTTGTAAATTAGTTATCAGTTCATGTAAAAATCCCCTTGATCTTTTCTTTCAAATTGAAAGCTCGCAAAAAACTTAACACTATGGACAGGCAGCCATGTTCTCTTAATAGGGATGATGCATATAAAGTTCATTTGAAATCAAGTTTCTTGAAATCTCTCACGGAAACACATTTATGGTATACAATTTCGTATTAACAATAAACAATAATCAATAACTTCCAGAATATTCACCAGACCAGAACGACCTAACACTATGCGCATACCGTTCCGGTTGGGCGGCTGCATGCACATTGTCATTGCATTCGAGTTTTTTTTCTTCAGAGATCTCGCGGGACAATGAACATATAATATTGAATGTGATTTTTGTTTTGCATACAAAGACAATAACTTCCTAAAATGTCATCAGACTGGAACGACCTTCCAGTATGCGCACGTTTCATTAAATTCGAACAATACGTTACTGAGATCCCGCGTGGAAACGAAAACATCTTATTACAATGTCTCTTTATAATCATAGGGCATTAATTCGGCCAAAATCTTCAAACCTCAAAGACTGGACAGTATGCGCATGTTCATCTGCATATAAAGTTTCATTGAACTCCAGACATTAATTCCTGAGATCATTTGCGCAAACAAAGTACCGGACGGTCGAATAGACTGGCGGAAGGAAGGATGTGGAGTACGATGGGTCATATCTTTTGGGTAGAATTGTGACACCCAGACCATATGAAGTTCAGTTTGAATGTAAGTAAGAATTCGGATGGACGGACCAAGCAGCGACTGCGATGTTTTAAAACAGCACAGACTGCAAAAGGATGAGTGAGCTATTCCATTTAACAATAACCACTTTTAAGAAATAGAAAGAAGTATCTAACTGTAAAAATTAATCAAGATCACCGCCTACGGGTTTTCGACTTTCTCGTATTTGATAGTACTCTGGCCTATCGTTAATAAATGAGAAATTTGACCTTATGGCTAAAATTATAAGTTGATAAAAGGGTAAATACTCCACCAAAATCTTTCATATATTTAGCTCATCTGGAGTTACCTTATTTTGTCTACAGAATGGGTTCATAACTGTGATCAAAGTATTTTGAGTTTCAAGTCAATACCTCTTGTCATTATTGTGAAATTTGGCCTACAAGTAAACCGAAAATTCTAAGTTGGAAAAAGACAATTTCCCAAACGAAGTCAGGAATATAGTTACATCCTCTTATTTACACAATAATTTCATCAATGTGGCCAAGAAATTTGACCTAAAGCGAAAATTGTCAGTTAAAAACGGGTAATAACTTCCACCAAATCATTTAAAGAGTTGCCTATTCATGTCTGCAAAATGGGGTCAGCACCATAAACAAGTATCTTGAGTTTTAATTTAATGTCTTTGATCATTATTGAGAATTTTGACATTTAAAAAATGTCACACTATCTAAGTTGTAACCCCAATCAAGAGCAGATTACTCTAAAAATGCAATTCACAGACTCCTTGTCATGTTGTAATAAAATACACTTTTGAGAGTGAATAAGTATTAAAAGTTTTAAATGGATAAATCTCAGAAATAGCCTCTGACATATGCTTAACCACGACACTTAACCAAAACACTTAACAAAACAACTTAATTTTATATATATATATATATATATATATATATATATATAGTGCGTGTGTGTGTGTGTGTGTGTGTGTGTGTGTGTGTTTGTGTGTATGTGCGTTTGTGTAAGGTGTCAATCGGGGACATCCATACCAATACACACCTTCCAACCGGGGACACACACACAAACGGGGACGTCCCCGTTTATTTTAATAGTCAAAATTGGCTTTTAAGTGCTAAATTAGCATACCCTGTTGATAATTTGCCAAAATTAGGCATGTCCCCGTTTAATGACCATTGTACGGTGCAAATCTCACACTCCAATTTAGCGGCTCATAAACGCCACTCACTGGCCAATACACTTCAGTCCCCGTTTATCACTAGTTTATTCACATGATGTCGAATGACTCCCATGTGTTAATATTAATAACTGGGTGTGGGAGATTTTTTGTAAAGATTGTTAAACTTTGCAAGTCGTATGCTGAAAAATACAATAAGACTAATGATTTGGAACGAAATTTCGGAAGACTGCTGTCTAAAATATAGTTAAAAATAAATATAATAATAACAATATTAGACTATGAGATTCGACATGCTTAAAAACAAAGGCACTCTGTATAAGACCACAGGTGTTACTAACACATTATAGTGAAAATTTCCTAAACAAAAGCAATAAACAGATTTATTCGTACAGTCTCTTTATACTCAATCAGCGAATTTACTATAGCGATTTCGTATTAATAAAATCTCGCCAAAACCGAGGGAGATTTGTTGTAAAGTTTTTATTTTAAGAAGCGTTAAATTTAAAGAAGAGTTAAATTTGAGCGCCAAGTTTGCGAAAAAAATTATAATGAGATGACGTTGATTGCCCTAAATGTAATAGAACCACGCTATTTGGTTAAGTAATTTCTCGGATCACAAATTGTTCTGTACCTACAAATGAGACTTCTAAGACGTCCCTGCTAAACATCTTTATAAAATGCTCACACAGTTCAAATATAAATTAAAATGCATAAAAAGTTAATAAAAATAGATTCATCATTTGTTGAAGTTCTCGGATCGAGGATTTTCGGGACGGTACTGTAAATCGATGAGCGCGTCTAACGCAGCTTAAATTTAGCGCGCTATTTTTAGAATGATATGGTGTGCTGTACTTGCTAGATTTTATGAACAGAACAGAACAGAACAGACAGTTTATTTAGACTTATACATATGTACATCGTCTTAAATACATACAAATTTGAAATAAAGTGATGTCACGTATCAATATATTACAATGAATACGATTTAATTATACAAAAACCAAAGTTACGAAAAAAAATAAAAATCTAATTTTCATGGAATATACACATTTTAAATAAAGTAATGTCACTTGTCAATATATTACAATGAATACAATTTAATTGTACAATAACCAATGTTATGAAAAAAAATTCTAAACAAAAAAGTACAATTTTAAAGGCAGTAAAGATAAACTTTCATTTCCAAAATATTATCGGAAAATAAATTAAAAACAAAATAATTATTAAAATAAATATAGCTATGATTTAAAAGTCAGTAGAAATAACTACATTGCATTATTGTTTATTAATTTACTGTGGTATTTATTATAGTATTTCGTATAGTTAAAGCTTCCTTTACATATTTACATAAATTAACAATCTCAGATTTACACGTTGATGTCAATAAACTGTGGAACTTAACAACAGATGGCCTGATATAGTAAAAACATTTAATATATTTTTCTCGGGGTGTACGATAACAAGGACATATACAAGTGAAATGGAATTCATCCTCTGTATCTATTTGGTTACAACATAGGCAATAACGTTCGTTACGAGGGATATTGTTACGGGAGTATCTGCCTGTCTGAATCTCAATGGATGGGCAGACGCCCGTAGTCTTACAAAGTAAAAACGTAGGCTCTTGGGTAATAAATCTAAGTAGTCTTCATATTCGAGAGATGTTTTAAACATTCTATACATGCCTAAAACAGAACTATTATTCATATTACCAAACCATTCTTGTTTAAATGTGTCAATAATTCTACATTTGAATTCACATACAAAAGCATGAGTGTTAGTAACATTTGGATTTTCAAATACATAGGAATATCCGTATTCATTTAACAATTTTTTAACATCCGCAACCCAATTGTTGTATCCTTTGTTGCAATCATCCACTGCTTGTTTATACACAGTTTGTATAATAATATTTTTACTGTTAATAATTTTAAACCAATACTTAATGCACCATCACGACAGTCGAAAATAGCGCACAATAATATTTTACACAATTAAAAAAATAACACAACAATAAGCTCCTTATTGTATTATATAAACGAATATAACTCTCCAATAATGTCATTAGTAAAATTGTAAAATTGCTCATAATATGTTAAGTAATAGAGTATGTGTTGAAACTATGTTTATAACTGCAATATATTGATCGTGTATGTAAATGATTAAGTAATTTTAATTCTCAAACGTATGCAACATTTATTGGTATAGAATAAATCATTGTGGTAAGTTTGTATTTCCTAAAATTAGCAACTTTGCCCTTTCATACTGACATACAATTTTCTCGCCTTATTATTATTGTCAGACATCTAGGTCAAAAGGGATGTTAGACAGTTTCCCCAACAAATGAAAAATGCGTGGTCGCTATCATTGATTTTTTTCGTACTTACATCAGTTTAATTTCAATTGTTTTATAATCTGCTGGTGATTCGCATCTCCGAAAGCAACAAACCATACCTATTAAATTAACGCTGTGTATGTTGTAGTTTTATTTTCAACGTGAATATAAACAAAACAAAGTCTTATTTGTTACAATATTACTCTATAACGTATTTGTTACAATAGTTAACATACAGGTTGGCGTCAAAATTCATTGTAGGAGCAGTGTGTGGAGAAGGTCAGTTTAAACGTAACTATCGTTTTACATTTAAGGAATCCTGTTTGCAACAGATAGAAATTAGGCGATACATTATTTATGTACTGGTACCCTAACTTTCGTCAAATATTAATGGTATATTTTAATTAATTAATTATATCTATGCAAGCATTGCTTTTCACATCAAACGAGTGGACAATCAAAAAGGCAATCTTGCCTTTTCAGAAGCACACGTTTGATTCTATAAATCAATACTGTTTCCAGGCTACTTGTACACAATTGGCTAATGGTGTGCTAAACGAAAACTAAATTTAAATAATGGACATGTTTAACTTTGAAAATGATCGAGTCTGTCTGTCGGTCTATCCCATATGCATGTCTTTACCTGCTCTACCAAAGATAATTACCACAATACATTATATTTGTGATTGTAAATTGTTAAAACCTGGTAATCCTCTATAATGCGTTCTTCTGAAAGCAAAACAACATCAACATCTATTGTATAGTAGATCGATAGATAAGGGATTATGAAAACCACACACTACCAAAATCAGTTCCAAGCTAACGAAGTGTACACGTTCAGAAGCAAATACTTACTTACAAACAGGGTCTTATAAATTAACTTATGTTTTATAAATATCAGTGCCCATTGCACACTCCAGTCATACATTACAGGAATCAGATGGGGTACAGGATTTTATGCTAGAGGAGGTGGAAACATTAAGTAACTGTCAGTAACTCTTATATGATAGGATACATGTTTCGGCACAATGCAATATCTTCGAATCGCGTGCATGTAAAAAATTAAAATAGTTTACAAAATAGTAATTTAACGTGCACTTAAATAAAAATGGTTGGAAGATATGTAGCGAATACACACTCTTCAGCTATAAAGCTTCAAAAAGCGAACTTTTATGACAACTTAGACGGCACGCATCGTTACTAAAATCATGTCACAGATACCACAAGTGGCAAACTATAAGTCATAATCATTAGGGCCAGCTCTCACCATTATCAGATCTCACTCTCATAATCATTAGGCCCCGCTCTCACCATCATCAGGCCCCGCTCTCGTCAATATCAGGCCCCTATCTCACCATCATCTGGCCCCGCTTTCACCATCATCAGGCATCGCTCTCGTCATCATCAGACCTCGCTCTTTCCTCATCCAGATCCCGCTCTCGCTATCATCAGGCCCCACTCTCACCATCATCAGGCCACGCTCTCACCATCATCGGGCCCCTATCTCGCCATCATCAGGCCACGCTCTTATTATCATCAGGCCTTGCTCTCACCATCATCAGGCCTCGCTCTCACCATCATCAGGCCCCTATCTCGCCATCATCAGGCCCTGCTCTTATTATCATCAGGCCCCGCTCTCCCCATCATCAGGCCACGCTCTCACCATCAACTTTCCCCGCTTTCACCATCATCAGGCCACGCTCTCACCATCATCAGGCCACGCTCTCACCATCATCAGGCCACGCTCTCATCATCATCAGGCCTCGTTCTCACCATCATCAGGCCCCACTCTCACCATCATCAGACCTCGCTCCCACCATCATCATGCCCCGCACTCACCATCATCAGGCCACGCTCTCACCGTCATCAGGCCATGTCCTCCCCATCATCAGGCCACGCTCTCACCATCATCAGGCCACGCTCTCCACATCATCAGGCCACGCTCTCACCATCAACTTTCCCCGCTTTCTCCATCATCAGGCCACGCTCTCACCATCATCAGGCCACGCTCTGACCATCATCAGGCCACGCTCTCATCATCATCAGGCCTCGCTCCCACCATCATCATGCCCCGCACTCACCATCATCAGGCCTAGCTCTCACCATCATCAGGCCTAGCTCTCACCATCATCAGGCCCCGCTCTCACCATCATCAGGCCCCGCTCTCACCATCATCAGGTCCCGCTCTCACCATCATCAGGCCCCGCTCTCACCATCATCAGGCCACGCTCTCACCATCATCAGGCAAAGCTCTCCCCATAATCAGGCCCCGCTCTCGTCATCATCAGGCCCCGCTCTTACCATCATCAGGCCCCTATCTCACCATCATCAGGTCCCTATCTCGCCATATCAGGCATCGCTCTCACCATCATCAGGCCCCTATCTCGCCATCATCAGGACCCGCTCTTATTAACATCAGGCCTCGCTCTCACCATCATCAGGCCCGCTCTCGCCGTCGCCATCACAATGCTGACACTATTATTACACATTATTGAGCAGGCTTTTGTCTGGGAGGGATTATATTCGGAGATGACCTTGGGTGTCCTGAATGCTCTCTCCCGCCCACGACCCCTACACTTTGGCATAACGCCGAGAAAGCGCCCTTAATTAAAATAAAATGACGTCTTCGCACCTTTAAGCGTAGACAATAATGAACATTTCTGGGATAAAAAACCAGCGTTGATATGAAAGATTGTTAGAAAATATAGCATGTGAGTCTAATAGTCTATTCTTGTTAGTAAGATTAAATTTCCGTAGTTAGTAAAATATACGTATAAATGTGCGTATAAAGTAAAATTCTTGTATTTGGTTCTTTTCCGGTATAAATGTCCTTAGTTAGTAACAGTTTTGTATGCTTTTCTAGGTAGGTTGATTGCTGATTGTGGTAGCAGGTTGTGATGGGGATAACGGTGATTAATGTTATGGTGGTTCTGTCGTACAAGGATATGGGAAAGAAAGCAGCCCCGAGTACCGGTACTTGACAAAGTATTTGCTGGTAGCCGGAATTCAAACTTCACGCTTGCGTTAACGTCTCCAGATGCAAGCCTTGTCCCTGGGTCGATGGCGTTTCTGTAGTTTATATCCGTTTTGGTGTTTTTGGCGGAGCCTGGTCAGTAGCTCCATAAACATTTTTGGTGGGACCTAAGGAAGTTCAGGAGCGATGCAGGGTCAAAGATTACTGTCTCATTTCAGTGTTGAGGCGGTTAAATGGTTTCAACTGAATTTCAGCAACGGTCTAACTTAGCATCTTCTTTGCCTTTGCTTTCCCCTTGTATCAAACGTACAATTAGGTGATGATCATTTTTACTCCTGCTGCTGCTAATGGACAAAATTCATGTGTAACACCAGTAAGTAACAGATTTTGTCCAAACGTATTCATTTAAAACCTGATAATTTGACAAGACACCGAATACCGTACACTGAATTGTTTTTTTTTATATAATAAAACGCATGGTCGCCGAAGGAACGGGCTAAGGACGCGGGGAAAACGCCATGGTATTAGAAAGAACCCCGAAGAAACGCCATAAACGTTAAAAGGACGCCTGGGAAATTACACATGTCACAGACGTATGTAAGGTTTTCGACAGATCGTAATAGGAACCCTATAGAAGTACTAAGAACGCAGAAGTTGGTCGCAAAGTTTCCGCGCGTCTATAGACCAATTCTCTGCGTTTCCGCGGTGACTCTAGTACGTCCGTACTACGTCCTTCAGACGTTCTTCGCGTTCCCATCGCGTTGCTTCTGTGTCTATGGCGTCCTTAGGGCAATCCTACAGCGATCTAGCCAGGACGCCGTAAGAACGCCGAACCTCCTCGTTTATTTTCAACATGAAAAAAGTAGTTGCCTTGAGGTCGCCACCTTAGGCGTTATTGGCGTTTCGACGCCGTCGTTATGCGTTCTAAACACGATCCCACGGCGTCCATGGCGATCCTACCGCGTCCTGGGTCGCCGTAAGAACGCCAGTCCGGTGTGACGGGAGTATAAGTAACTACGGCAACCCATCCAAGATTAGAATCACATACATGTATGTATGGGCATACATCTCGGCATAAAAAAACATACTTGTATTAAAATAAGGAGGTTTACCACGTGCGGCATAAAATCATAAAATCATGATTAACACTCCAGAACATTAAATCCGGCATAGAAGAACAAGAAAAAGTAGTAAAAGCAGTAGTAG